>RJWJ010007850.1:0-55773 GCA_004363605.1 Indri indri | reverse complement strand
AGTTCTGCAGGTTGCACAAGAAACATGGGGCCAGTACCTGCTTGGCTGCTGGTGAGGGCTTTTGTGCTGCATCAAAACATGGTAGAGAAGGTCAGAGGGGAAGCAGGCATGTGTGAAGAGGGACCAAATCTGAGGGGTGTCCTGGTTTTGTAACAGCTCACTCTCTCGGGAATTAATCAGTTCCCACTGAGAAGAAATCTAGTTTTGTGAGAGTGAGAACTCACTACATGAGAACACCATCAAGCCGTTCATGAAGGATTCATCCCCATGACCCAATACCTTCCGTTAGGTCCCACCTCTGACACTGAGGATAAAATTTCAACGTGAGACTTGGAGGGGACACACATCCAAACTATAACAGTATATAAACCTTATTATGTAATACCACGTTTATTGACAGGTCAAAAATGTAAATTAGTGCAATAACTGTGGAGAACAGTGTGGAGATTCCTCAGAAAACTAAAAATAGAACTACCATATGACCCAGCAATCCCACTGCTGGGTATATATCCAGAAGAAGGAAATTCAGTATATTGAAAGGATATCTGCACTCCTGTGTTTATTGTAGCACTATTCACAATAGCCAAGATTTGGAATCAACCTAAGTGTCCATCAATGGATGAACGGATAAAGAAATTGTGGTACGTATACGCAATGGAATATTATATAACCACAAAAAGAATGAAATCCTGCCATTTGCAACAATGTGGATGGAACTGGAGAACATTATGTTAAGTGAAATAAGCCAAGCACAGAAAGAAAAATCTCACATGTTCTCATATGTGGGAGCTAAATATTAAAAACAATTCATCTCATGGAGACAGAGAATAGAATGATGGTTGCCAGAGGCCGGGAAAGGTAGTGGGGGTGGATAAAGTGAGGACGGCTAATGGGTACAAAAATATAGTTAGAGAGAATGAGCAATATTTGATAGCACAACAGAATGACTACAATCGATAATAAGTTAGGGTGTACTTTAAAATAACTGAAAGAGTGGAATTGGAATGGTCCTGGCACAAAGAAATGATGATGCCTGAGGTGATGGATACCCCAATTATCCTGATTTGATTAATGCACATTGTATGCCTGTATCAAAACATCACATGTATGCTGAAAAGATGTATAACTATTAGGTAACCATAATAATTAGAAATGAAAACATTTTAAAAAAGGCTTAGGGTCAAAGCTGAATAGCAAATCATCTTTTATTAAAGAAGAATGAATTTTAGTATATTTTAATAATATTCTTTTTAGTTCATCGTACATAAAATCAAACATTAACTTTCCAACTTAAGCTTAATTTATGAAATATGTCTGCACTGTTTTAAAGTTTATTATCTATTATAACTGTTGTTTTAGGCTGGAGTGTTCTATGATCTAATAATTATGCAGTGTTGACTTGAATACATTATTTTACAGATTTCATGGGTAGCACTATCCTTTAAAGAATATAGCATTAAGAGGTTAAATGAGTCACAAATGAATGCTTATAGTTATTTTAAAATAGCCAAGAAAGAAAAATTTTCTTTTTAGTTTTTAAATGAAACTATAAGTTGTCTATTACTAATTTTTACTACTTCAGCCAGAACAAAATATAGAATTTATAGAAGAATTTATATAAGCAGTGGAAGGGATGTTGATAGGACTTTTATTTTTTAGGAACTATTAAGTGGGGAGAATAACATTCCATACTGTTTAAATATTCACTTTTCTTAAATCCATTAAATAGTATTTTTCCCTTGCAGAGAGTACTAATTGTTCTCCAATAATCATTCTTCCATTCTTCTTGTTTTAGAAATAACAGCTCCCTTGGCCCAAGTTGTATCTGGGCACACAGCCACACAATCTGACTACCTTTCCCAGCCGCCCCAATAGCCAGATGTGAACTGCAGTTCTGTTTCAGCCAGAAAAGTGTGAGTGGAAGTGATGTGGGCAACATTCTGGTCATATTGCCTGCAGGGGACATTTCTTGCCTTTCATTTTTTGCTTTGTCCTCTTACGACAGTCTAGAACATGCAGATACGATGTTGCAGAGCTAGTTCCAATCATGCAGAATAGGGTGGTATCCTAGGGAAAGCAAAACAACAAGAAAGGAAGGCCTAGGTTCTTGGAGACCTCATGGGGCTGAACTGCCTGTCTACCTACTTGCCTCTGTGTGCTGGGGATATCTACAAATTCTAGGCTTGCATAAGAGAGAAAGGAACTTCCATTCCAACTGAGCCAATCAAGCCATTGTATTTTTTGGATCCCTTTGTTATAGTTGGTTATTCTGTATCCTAATAAGCTTTCTAAACATAAGCTAATACAGCTTCTGTATCTGTGTTGTCCGATATAGTAGTCGTTAGTCCCCATGTCTACTAAGCACATTAAATTTGACTAATGTGATTAAGGAACTGGATTTTTAAAATTTCAATAGATATAAGGGTACAAGTGGTTTTTGATTACATTAGTTGAATTGTATAGTGGTGAAGTCAGGGCTTTTAGTCTACCCATTACCCGAGTAGTGTACGTTGTACCTGATAGGTAATTTTCACCCCTTACCCCCTCCCACTTTCCCCCTCTTCTGAATGTCCAGCATCCATTGTATTACTCCACATGACCATGCACATCCATTGCTTAGCTACCACTTACAAGTGAGAGCACACGGTATTTATTTTTCCGTTCCTGAGATACTTCATTTCGGATAATGGCCTCTAATTCATTTGAATTTGAATAGCAGTAGATACAATATTGGATAACACAGCACTAAACTTTTAGACATTATATAACAGATAAATCAAAACACAAATATATCAGGTTAAAATTTTACAGAGACAAAAAAGAAAAACATTGATGCCAAAAGTATTTAATTAGGTTCTTCTAAATATTTAACTAAAATCAAAAGCTTGTGTATCAGATTTTCTTAAATACTTTCAATACCTTAAAATCAGGATAAAGACACATACATTGCCAACATTTTTATAAGATTTATTATACTTCTTATTAAATGAATCAGATTCTGTGAATTTAAATTTACTGCTTTATTACCTTAGAACATAATATTATTATGTCCTTTTTCCTAAGGTTAGAATCCTATCTTGAAACTTCCCAGGTCACAGGTTCTGAATTATCAAGTAACTGCTTTTCTTTTGTTTGTGTGCTTTTTTACACTGGGATATTGAGTGATTGGCTATCAGAATCTGGTTGCAATTTACAACATGAGATGACATGCTTTGGGCTGGGCTCCATTTTAAAGGAATAAACCTGCTATGCAATGGGGCTTTTGAAGCTCACTCTATGCCTTTTATATAGGCTTTAATTGTTTGGTACTTGGTATTTTCCTCCAAATGATATGCTAAGTTCCCCTTAGATAATATTGTATACAATATATATTGTATATTGTCCTGAAATTATTATAGTTTGACCTGCTTTGCAAGCATTATTGGAAAATTGTACCTATTTTATATTAATACCTCATTTTAATTAGTAAAGACTTTGAGGTTTTATCTCCTAGGAGTCAAGGGGTGAAGCCTGTGTAGAAATATTCCTTTTCAGACTATTTGGCTAATGTATCATCTTGGAACCCAGTTGTGCTATGTTTGGCCAGCGGTGCTGATTAGCTTTGAGTTGTTTTCCACTTGGCTGTTGTATGTGACCGCTAGTGGTGACCAGTCTTTCCTCTTCCTGGAACAGTTTCTGTCATTACTAGAACTGTTTGACTTACCCCAATTCCTAGTATCCACTCTATTTACATAGGACGAGGACAGTATATTCGCAGACTTATATATTTAAAGAACATAATATTCACATATATTAACATTCCTTTCCAGATTAAAATTAATGCAAAGTTATCCTGTTTGGTAGGATCACTTTTCTTTGTAGTTTTTTGTTAATTCTCTCTCTCTCTCTTTTTAAGTACCATAATGGACATTTAATTGCTCAATTTGTACCAATTGACTATAGTTATTCTCCTTTTTTGGGTACTCAAATTGTTGCAAGGTGACCAATGAGAGTTCCTGTAAACTGTTTTAGTTTTCTCAATATCTTATACATTTCGAAAGTGTCCTTACTTTTTAACTCTGTCAGATGTTATATTCTTATCATGATAATTTGCTTGGGATTAATTACCTTCCAAGTTTCGTTGCTCTTTTTGATGCAAGAGGGTGTGCATAAATACTGATGGTGAGCAAACATTTTGAGTTGGGTAACTTCTAATGACAGAAATAAAAGAAAATATTTCTACTTAAGGCCTTGGGTTCCTATTGATTTTATCCATTTTATTATACAAACTAATAATATTAAATCCTTTAAACTTCAGGTCTAGTATAAACTTCATTTTCTTTACAATATGACATTTAGATTTTTAACCTCTGGTCCAAAATGAAATTGTACTTTCTTTTTATTGAAAAATGTTATGTCTCATCCCTCACCATTTTGAAGGGAGGTGGGGAGAAAGGGATTGGACTTGAGAAATCACACAATTTTTCAACTGGCCCAGCTTTAGAGATCATTTACTGCATTGCTTTCATTTTACAGATTAAAAATTGAATATCCAAACAGTGGACAATTTGCCCTAAGTTCCATGTGTTTGCGTATGTGTGTACACAGACACGTACACACACACACATACACACACATACACACCTTAAATTGTTAAAAGTTATTTGTCATACCACTCTGAAATCAGGCTTTGGTGAATTTCCAGTCAGTATCCTGGGATGGCCAGACAGGTCTGGAGATGGGTCAGACTGCCCTGGGGTCTGAAGTGGGACTGATGCCCATGTTGACTCATTGTCCCTAAGAGACTGCTCTGTGGCTTTGTCTGGGGGTGAGAATTAAGTCAGGTCCTTCCCAGACTAACCTCCATCAGTTTAGAAACAGAAGAGATTATCAATCCCCCTTCCCCCAGCTCTATTTAGAATGGGAAGAAATGTAATGCCAGAGGGACAAGCTGGTCTCAGATTACTATGAGCTTGTAAAATCTATGTGTTTCCCGTGATTACTTTGCATTTGAAGAAATTTATAAGATAAATGTCCTTATGATTGAATTCTAGCATGAAAAATTAGGTAAGCAGAGTAGATAATCTGAGAATCTTGGAAATCATGGAAATCATCTAGTTCAATCTAGTTCAGTAAAACAAATCTGGCTTAAGTTTACGGGGACTTTAAATTATAGTGGCATCAGAATACATAGTGAGCAATTTGTTCTGCTAACTTTTCCGAGAGTTTTTATTCTAAAGAGTTAGAATAAAAATAAACAACATTGTATTGTAATTAGATACAAAATAATTTCTTGATTAAAGTGCTTTTGGATTATTAGTGTTACAACTTTCCAAATAATATTTTAAGCCATTTTAATTCAAACAGATGTCAGATAAACATAGCCAGTATGCTGGATTCATTAAAAACGCATTTTGTAATTTTGCTACATAGCAGAAGCTGAAGGGTGAGCATCCATTAGCATTATCATCTTATATTTAATAAAATACACTTAACATAATAATCTAAAATTACAAGACTGTTATCCCCCATCCCTGGTAGAAGCTTTTTCTTTAATTATACTTTGCTATGTTTGCTTCTTTGAATCTCTTTTTGGAATGGCTACGTGACTAAGAGCATAATGGTTAAAAAGCAAATTATTCATTATGGGATAAAAATACTTTTTTTTGCATATATTAGAACTTAACATTGCGGGTAACCATGAAATATAACATACATAATTATTTTCAATATCGTGACAAATCCTCAAAAATATAATAATGGCCAACCAAAAACTGCATTCTTAAACTCAGTGAACAAAGATGAGAAATTAAGGCTTTCCTTTAGAAGGTAATTCTTTAAAAGCTGCCATTGAGTTAAGGACAGACATAATTTGATACAGACAGTAGTCGATTAGAGGCAGAAACTGCTGTTTAGCTCCTAGAATAAAGCCCTGGACACAGACAACTATATAGCTCTATTTTGTAGACTTTATTGGACTATTAGCTTTATTGTTCAAAGCATATTGATATATGCAAAAGAATTGGCAATCTTAATTATTTCTTGGAAGAAATGAACAATTATTTTATATTAAAACTTAAGAAAAAGTTACACAGTTAATTTAAATTCATGGTACTCCCTTGATAATTTTCATTATACTAATTTGCAAATACAATCACTCATTCCTGAAATCCCCTCGTCTGGCACTTTCCTCTTCTTAGCAAAATCTAATAGGGAAGAATTTCACTGAAGTCTCATGTCACAATGATCTCTCTCCTTTTCTTAGTTGGGGAAAATTTTTTCTTAACCTCCTTTAAGAGAGTCAGGAAAACAAGTGATTAAAGCACGTGGAGTGGTGCAGTGTCCTTAGTTTTGTAGCATAAATTGTTTATAAAGTTATGTACAAATATTCACTGTAAATTTATTGTGAGGGGAGATATGTGTCAAAAGTGGCATGCTTCAACTCAGATGTGTGAAGAAAATCATCCACCTTTCTTTCTTTATTTTGTAATTTATCTCATTTGTCCTCAAGCCCTTATGCTTGCAGAAGGAAGGAAAAACTTAATTTGTCAGTTGAAAGCAATTCATTATTTTTCTCCAGTTTAAACCAGTTTTTTAAAAAAGGGATTGGCAAATAGTTCAAGTCTTTCTCCCTCCTCTCTCACCCTTCACATGATGGTTCTCAGCATTGGGGGAAGAGCCCTTTTCCACGTGGTGTCGGAGGAGTGCGTCACGCACATTTCTTGGTTTCCCACTGAGGGGTTTATTTTGATGGTCTTTGGGCAGTGCAGTCTGTCCTTACTGCTGTCTATCTTCTGCTGCAGATGGTAAATGTCTGCTGTGATTCTTGGCTTTCTTTGGCATGGTCAAGATGCAATCATGATCCTTTTTTGGTTGACTCTGTCATCCTCCCTGATGGACCACGTTCTGTCTTCAGCTGTTGCTGGCAGTGGTTTCCCAGATTCCAGCTGAGACTCTAATCTGCTCATTTTTTGGATAATCTCTCTTGTAACCGTTCTACCACAGGATCACTTGTCCTCTCTCTGCAATAACCTTATTAGCAAGCTTGCCAGCTAGAAATCTCTGCCACTTTTTACATCCTTCTTGGGACCTGCTGGGAGTTCTACATTCTCTACATACTTGACATAGACCAAAACACGGCATCCTAACTCTTTCCTATGTTGGCCTTGTGTTAATGCAGGGCCTTCTTCAAGGTATCCTCCAACCAGAGTCTCAAATGGGAATGATGGCACAAACCCCTCTGTTTTTGGTCTCTCTGGCCTTTCTGGGATCTTCCTACCACTCACTTTCACTTTCCCTTAGGTTTGGTCCTGGCTCTGAGAGTGCCTTGGGAACAGGGCAGGAGACAGGAGGACACCCACTAATGCCCTCTTACCCCTTTCTCTCTCTGCTTAGTTTCTTTTCCCTTGGTCAGAAAGGCTTTATTTTTTCCTCTTCTTGTCTGGCGGAGACTTCCTTTATTCAAATCCATCTGCTTTCTTTGGTGGATTTGTCCTCTCCTTACTAGGGGCAAGAAATGCTTAAGGATTGCAAGAAAAGAAACAAAAAAGAAAAAATATATCAGTAGATATTTGAAAAATATCTCCATTGTATTCTTTTTCAAAACACCCCTGGAATATCAGGGAATGCCATTTCTACTTTAGAAATAAAAAGCCAGTGAGAGAAATTAAGGACAGGCAGGAGGAAACAAGCCTGTCAGTTGAGGTTTCCCTGCTGTAGGAACACATCAGTCACTGAATATTTATTGAAGCTCCTACATTACGCTTGAAGCTTTGGGAATATTTTCAAAGCAGAAGACATTGGGCCTTGCCCTTAAGTAACCTACCGTCTAGTTAGGGAGGTAAGACTGAAGTGCTACTGAATAGAGATGGCAAATGAGTGTTCAAGGAATTACACTAGCATAGTTCACAGACAGAACTATGACTCAAGCTGGGCCAGTGAAAGAACGTTTCATAGAAGTGGTGAAATGGAAAGTAGTCTTAGAAGTATGACAGGATTCGTAATGGTGGAGTGGAGAGAGGATGGTGGTCTACAGGGAAGACACAGCTGTAGGAAATGTGTGGAGGGGGAAGACAAAGTTTATTTCAGAAATGAATTACCCATTTTTTCAGTAGATCATCTGTGTAAGAAGTACTAGGGAAATAAGACTGAATAAGACGTTTGAGAATGTCATATGTTGAGATGTGGCTATGTTTACTTTGATTAGCAGATTTTGGAACAAGGCACGTTAGGAAGAGTTACGACCCTGAGCTACACTCTCAATGCAATAAAGTAGCTTCTGTGGACACACATGCAAGACCTAAGAGAAATTGGTGGTCAGAGCACAGGCTCCAAAGTGTGTGGAAATTGGTTGTAGTTTTAACAAGGTTACAATGGTGAATAAATATGGAAGGAAGCCAGGTATCTTTACATGTGTGTGGAGCACAGAATTCAGAGGTTATAATACTTGAAGACCAGGTGGTTGTAGGGGAATTTTGTTGGTGGGTGAAAAAACTTGAATCCAAAGGAAGATTTCAGTCCCCAGAGTAGGATTGGCCAGGTCCCTAACCCTGAGGGAGTTTTCAGAATAATAACACAGGCTTGATCAACAGTGAGGGTCATTTAAGCTTTCTGGAAATCTCATGCAACCGGAAGGCTTCCAACATTGCCTCTTATGGATGCAGTGCAAATGTATGTAACTTGCTCCAGGCAGCAGAGTTTATTGGAAAGAATGGATTTTGGAGTCAGACAGACCTAGAATAGAAGTCACTTTCGCCATTGGCCACTTGTGTGACCTTGGTGCAGTAACTTTAATATCCATTAAGAAATCTTTTAGTCTGCAGCCATACCACCCTGAACGCGCCCGATCTTGTCTGATCTCAGAAGGTAAGCAGGGTCGGGCCTAGTTAGCACTTGGACAGGAGAAATCTCTTAAGCGGAAATTAGACTTCATAAAGAATCATGTTGAGAACTGTTGGTAGAAGAGGCGATATATGTAGACTTTCTCACATATAATAGACACTGAATAAGTGTTAAATTTTCTTCTGTTTTCTGATACCACTTTTTCATTTTGTAATGCTTGGAGGCTTATTCACCTAGATACCCACACAGTATATCAGATAAAATGCAAGCTGTTGAATTCATTGCCTTGCTCCCAAGCCTGCCTTTGCTCCTGTTTCCTATTTGCACTGATGGAAACACAATGCTCCCTATCAGTGAGCCTTTAACCCTAGGGCTTTAAAGAATGCAGAGGTGGGATTAGGGTGAGGTGAGGGGTGCCAGTTGTGCAAGTGCAGGGTCGAATCCTGCTTTTATTTAAAATATTGATATTTTGTTCCTAATGCATTTTTGCATTAACTTTTATTTTAAAAATATTACATTAAAATACCATTTATCTTGATTGCTGAGGTTTTTGGTGCCTCCTTAAACATTGTGCACAAGGTGAGTGCTTCATTTGCCTCATCCTGAAATGATCTACCTGCGGACATATTATGTTTGTTCTGCATATTGTTCCTTCTAATTTGAATGTTTGCCCACATTTAACAATTGGGAGATGCCACATAAAAATCCAGATTTCAGGGTTCTCTTGAAAAATTCTAATACCTGGCAACACTAGATCTGTATTTCTCATGACAGACAGCATTAGATAGAGATGAATACAAACAGTCCCTGGGAACTAGTTTCTTCTGCACATGTAAAAAAACCTGCATGATGCAGCATCTTTATGCCAGTGGCTGGTTTCACACATAGAGAAGCAGCTGATAGAAACACAAGGTCATGAAGAATCAGAAGATCCACAGCCAAGAAAGTTGATGACAAAAGAATTAGCCGAAGCCTTTATAACATTGAAGCAGGATTTGCTAAGCCTGAGGAGCAAGATCCTAAGACTAAGTTGCTTACAAAGGTTTACTGTGCAGTTAGTGAGAACATCAGCTGCTACAAGGCCATTTATGATGAGAAAAGAAAAAGCCTGTGCAATCAACCCTAGTTAACCTTTTCCAAGAGACTGATTTCAGTGGTAAGCTCCCCTCCTCCAGCAACAGAAGCAAATCCTGATTCTCCAGCACCCACTTCATCCTCTCCAGCACCATCTCCATCATCAACTTCTGATTAATGTTAGCCTGCCTTCTTGCCCCAAAAATCTCCCTTCCAGTAACCAAGACGTTGGTGTAACATTAGATGAGTGTTAACCTTTAATAGTCTTATTTGACGTTTCTCCTATCTAAACTTTACCTATGAGCTTGTTTTTATGTTCTGTTTGTTTGAGTTAAAAGAAAGAGCACAATAGTTTCTGTAACATTATTACAGTACAGAGGTATTATCCTTATTACAGTATTACACTGTATTATTATTATCACATATAAGCAATTATAGTATTATTATTCTTCCATATATGCACTGTTCATCAGGGATCCAAATTACATACAAATTTTGCTAAAGACGTTCTCAGGGACATATCTCATCCATAACCCAGGGACAGCCTGCAGTAGCTACCTTCTTCAGTTGGGCCACGAACTCTCCAGTTTGCCACAGTTCACCCATGGCGTCTTTACACATACGTGCATGTTTCTGCACTTTATCTATGCACCCTACCTCTTTTCTCATTCCTTAAGCTTTTTCTCCCTCTCTCCCTTCCTCCCCATTTAATTCTAATTTATTCTTTAAATTACTCCTTTATCCTTTCTCTGGCCAGCTCTTCTCCATTCTGTGTTGCCCTCATGCTTCTAAGATCAAAGAGTAGAACTGTAAGAGAATTCAGTGATTCTTTAGTCTTTCCCCTATTTGTAGGCAAGAAAACTGAAACACAAGATGGTCAAGAGACTTGTTAAAAGTCATAAAATTAATACATGAAACAAATTAGACCCAGATCCATGTCTCTGAAGATAAACTTTACTACTCTAACCTCTTTTATTAATCTTTTTTAACCTCTCCTCCTCTCCTGACCCCCAACTCTGGAAAGCTAACCCTACAGCTAAACCATTGCCCTGGTAAATTTTCACCTACAGTGAAATCATCTTTGTTTTAGATTCTGTCCCATTGCATTTTGCCCCAGAATGCAAAAATTTTGGCTAAAAATGCCAACATGCTATGGAGAGAAGAGAGTAAGAATCCCAGGGACAACTAGTACAAGACAGAGGGGGTGTAGTTCTGCTGTGATAAATGACAAAAGAGGGGGAAAAAGAGAGGAAGGAGGATCTGCACTCCTGCACAGTTTCGGCCTGACTTTGGTGGCCTTTGCCTTGGGGAAGGTCAAACCAGTTATCTGGACTAAAACCAGGCCACACCTCCACTTGCCTTTCCAATTTCCTTTTAAGGTAACAGCTGAAGAAATTATTGCATAGGACTTGGAGAGTTTTCTTTCCCTTGCCATAGGTCTCAGTGGGGATGGTGCTGTACCGGGCACTTTCTACGCTTCTGTTTTAGTTATGGAGACTGAGGCTGAAAGGGATAAAAGGGCGAGAGGTGACTTGTGCAATGAGAGGTTCTTGAAAATCTATAGCATAAAATACTGGAGGGTGAGGATCAAAACTTCTAATAGTTGTGGCCTTTCTGTATTAAATCAATGTTGTTAAGAGGGATATTAATAGAAACCCAGGGCTGAGTGTGAACCTCTGCATTACTGCCTAAGAGTTTGTGACAAAGGCCTTCCCTGTGAAGGAGGGTGTGGTGGTCTTTTTTGTGTCACCTTGGCTAGGCTACGGTTCCCAGTTATTCAAACACTAATCTAGGTGTTGCTGCGAAAGTATTTCGATATGATTAAAGTTTATAATCAGCTGACCTTAAGGGATATTATCCTAGATAATGAGTGTGGATCTGACACAATCAATTGAAAGGCCTTAAAAACAGATCTGAGGCTTCTCTGAATGAAAAGAAATTCTGCCTGTGTGTAGTAGATTCAGTCTTTGCCTGAGAGCTTCAGCCTGCCTTTCCTCACAGTCTGCCCTAGGGATTTCAGACTTACCTACACAGCACGCACAGTCATGTTAAGCAATTCCTGCAATAAATACCTTAACATTTATCTCCTAGTGGTCTGTTTTGGTGGTTGGATCCTGACTGATATGGGAGAAAGCTAAGAGGTACCTGGAGGGTATTGTGCTGGGTATGTACTTGTAACCAAAATGTTTGTACCCCATAATATTCTGAAATAAAGAAAAAAAAAAAAGATACTACAGGTGAGTACGAGGGTGGGAGAAATGGGCATCCTGGATGGAAGATCTTAGTCCAGATGCTTTTGTAAAATCAGTGAAACGTGTCTCCATCGTAGGAAGTGGTTCACATTGACTTCAAATAACAGTGAGATAAAATATCTTGTGTTCCAACCATCCAAAACGATATAGATTTTATAGTTTTCAGAGTTTACTGTGGTTTTTCAAGTTCAACCAAGCTCCTTTTTCAGTTTTGGATGTTAAGGACAAAATGTCAAGCAATTGCACATTTGAGAGGCCAGAGATAGAAGTTGGTGACCTTCATTGTACTTATCCTGGAGACCTCATTTAGAAGGCAAGAAGTACTTCTGAGAAATATTAATAATACTCAATTCTAATTGTCAAAGCACTTTCCAACAAACTACCTTCTCTCACCAGCCTCCTGCTTTCTGTCCAAATCTCAGCCTTTATCACATTCTCTATATAGAGGGACAATCTCAATGTTCCTCTTTGCTTAGGAAAAAAAGGTTATGGAGTAGAGTTCAGGATTTAAACTCAAGCAAACTAATTGGTATATGAGCAATGTGTTCCTGTTCCTTTGCGTAGTTGAGTTCACAGAGTTAGGTCTGTATGACTCATAAATAATTTTAGAATTTTAGCAGAAATGGCATCCAAAAAGAAAATACGGATAATGGATAGAGAAATCAAAATGGAAAAGTTAACTGTTAAAATGAATAGAAAATGTAGGTATTAAGTAATTAGGAAAATGCTGCCAATATATTAACAAGTGAATTAACCTCACATTTTATTAGAATACTTATGCTTTGGACCTCATTTAAACAAGGTTATGTGAAGAGCTAGAGTTCTGAAATCTGTTTCTTTTGTAATGTCTCTTGGCAATGTTTATAAAGAACTACCAATCATATGTCTAAAGCTAGTGTGCCAGTCTGTTGTGATTTTACAGAAAGCATTATTCAATCTTTTATTGAGGACTTTTATATTTTTATAGTGAATATAATTTTGGGAGGCAATAGTTATGTCAACAAGTCATCATGTAGGGGCTTACTATAATGTCAAGTCAGAAAAAAAGCATAATCCTGTTTCAGGTAGGATTATATTGACTTATATATAACAGAAAACCCAAAGCAACAGAGGCTTAAACAAAGTAGAAGTTTCTTCCTTTTTCCAGTGAAAGACGTCTGGAGGTATTATGTCCAGGGCTGGGGTGGCCACTCCACCATCATCAGAGATCCAGGAACTTAGATGTTTCTGCTTCACCATCTTGGAACCTGGCTTCCATCTTCACTTCATGGTTTAACATAGCTGCACATGCGCCAGTCATCATGTTTGTGCTCTAAGCAACAGGGAAGGAGGGAGGAGGACAAAAGGGGAGCATTTCTCAGCTCAGCCAGAGCTCTTCAAAAGTCCTCGTGTAAGTCCATATGTAAGACAACCTCTTACATCTCAGTGTGAAACACTTAGTCCCTCCATGACACCAGCAGAAGGAATCTGGAAACACTGTTGTTTAGCTGGTGCACTGCTGCCCTGAGTGAAATAGGGCAATGATGGGGAAGGTTGAGAGCTAACAATCTCTACCACACATCTGTGTTTGAAATCACATAAAAAAAAATGGAGAGAGAAATAAGTGTTTTATCTAAATTAGAGAGAGAACCAAGATCAGAATTCTTACAATTCTGACTCCTAACAGAATAACTGTTCTATCATTCTGTCACCATGAACTGGAGCATTCTGAAGATTTCTTGGTGGACTTCTACATGGTTTTGGAAGTTGAAGTGGTGTAATTGGGGTAGAGAGAAGACAATGAGTCACTGGAGTAAATGTAAGAGTGGGGTATACGTACGTGTGCACGGAATGGCCTTGTAAGTGTGGAGCTATGGGTGAACTGGTGAGGGGATGGCTAACGACAGCAACCCTCCTGAGTGTGCTGATGGACTAACAAATTAAACATGACGATTTTACTGGGCAGAGATTTGAAGGCAGACCTTTCCTGTTCCTTCCCTTTTGGAAGACTGTGCCTTTGTGATGCTTTGTGTAATATTCCATTCTCTTTTATTTGAGAACATTTTATAGTCTCTTTTTGTGATTGGGGTAGATTTATATAGCTCAAGCTGGGCATTTTAGAATTTACAGTGTTGGTGTTGGCTGGATGTTAGGGATGAGCAATAATCTTTGTGCCAAGATGCTGGAGATTCCAAAATCCATTGGGGAACTTTTTCAGTGTAATTTTGAACATGTGGCGTATCACAGGATTTCCAAGGCTTACGAGAAGACATTCGGGTCATTAGATGAGGCCCCAGAGGAGACACATTTGTGAAATGGGGCAAAGATTGTAATTGTAGTCTTAACCCAAACCCCTTGCCCCCCACCTCTATCTCTTCTGAGAACATGTTTTTTTGATCATGGAGTTATGTGGACTATTTTGGTGATAAGGGAGATTTAGTGAGCCTGCGATTGTGAAACGTGAAAGGTGCTTAATTTGTACGCAAGCCAGCACCTCCTAGACCCCATGGTACAAACAGCCAATCATTGTCCTCGCCTTAGCCCGGAATCTCAGGGAGGGCACAGTCACGGGGAAATATTCTTATTGTAACACTTAACCAATTAGTAGAGCATGTGGCTTCCTTAAATAGCCCATTTTTAGGAGATGGTTAAAATAAAGAACAAATAACAATATTTCAAAGGTGGCGTGTTACATATGGTTTGTTAGTAGAGTTTCTAGGTTTGTCTTTATGATGGTATTCAGGTATGCCACAATTTGCTGTTTAACAATTCATCTATAACTCAGTGTCTTGCTTTTAAAACATGTGAGAAACTTCAGGTATTCCACCCACAGAGTTTCAGAGTGGCTGATCTTATCAGAGGAAAGCTGGAATATGGTTCTTACCAAACCTCATAGAATTTCGTTCTAGGAATTTGCATCTGTACCATATGTAATGATGTGATGAAGCTTCTCAAATAAATTGTGTGGGCGAATAACAGATTTAGCAATTGACCAGAAGCATGTTTATAGATTTACACTTAGATCTATTTCACTATCTCAAGAAAAATATTTTGCCTGCTTTGTGAATCATCTCTACTTTTTCCTCCAAAATATTTTTGGGATTTTGAGGAAACAAGGCAAAGTATTTTCAAAAGAAAATGAAAGAAATAAAGAAATTTTTTATTTGAAAGAATGAGTTAAGATTACAAACATTAAAAAAAACTAGTAAATTCCCATACTAGGAGAAAACATGGTTTTATAGCAGAATCAAATACATAAACAGATTGTCAAAACATAATGGTTGAGAGCTTAGATGCATAAATGTTGTAAAATTCAATGTCAACCAAAATTTATGACTAACCATGTTATTTCAGTTGCGTAATAAAAGAAAAGCTTTTCACACCATTTTTGGTTATGTTTTTGTGAATATTTAAAAGTCCCCTATTAGTAGGATAGATCATGGGATATGGAAACAATTTGTGATATTTTATTTAGCTGTGATTTAGTAAATGCTTTGATTTATGATGTGTATTTATACGTGTATGTGTGTATATATACATGCATATATATAGTATATACATATATATATTTCCATATGTGCTTGTATATATCTATATACACACCTATATCTTTATAATGATTAAGTTTGCTGTGGTTGGGCTTTATTACAGCTCTTAAATGCCATCTCCTAGTTACAAGTTATCTTTCAGTTTCTGTATCTTAGTGGTTACATTTCCCTTTATTGGAGCTGTTACTATAGTCCATACTCAGTGTCATAGTGGTGGCGGTGTATTCCAGTTTTTCTTCCTCACTGGAGCAAATTTGAGGTAAGGATTAATCACAAACTGCTTACAATAAAAAATTATGCTTTCTTAAAATTGCTAAAATTTAAGTAAGCATTAAATACATTTCAAAACTTTTTAAGTATTTTTAAGCAATCCGTTGAGTTAAAACAAAGTTTCTGATACAGGTATTCTTTCTCATGTAATATTTAGCATTTTTCTTTTCTTCCTTTCATTCTACTATACGCAATAAAAACTGTCTTTTCTGTGTGATACTCTACTAATCTTAATTTGGTTTCTAATCCCCGGTGGTTTTGCCTTCTGTGCTTGGTTCTGGATGTTGCTTTCTTTTACTTTAGGGAATAATACGTTTTACTGCTTCCTAGGAAGTTGTGGCATATTCTCTAATTTCTGGCTATTGAAAAAATCTTCATGGTCTAACTTTTTCCAAATATATACGTAATTTAAAAAAGTCTCTGAGAATAATTCTGGAGGAGCAGAAGTTCTGAGAATGATTCACTCCAAATCCTCCTAACTCCTGTTTGACTTATTTGAAGGACAATAACTGAGTTAAAGGGTGGGTGGCTCTCTTCCAGTATACCCAACAAGTATACTCAAGGCACTCAGAAAATGATTTTCAAAGTGAAGAATCCATGAAAAAAACCAGAATGTAGGCTTTGTATACAGACATGCACATCACATACTCATAGGATCATAGAGGGATATAGAGAGGTGGTAATTATACACCACATCCTTCCTTAGAAGATAACACAAAAAATGCTACCTTTCTCACTCATATCACAATCTTTTTTGGAGCATATTGGAGAAGATAAATACATTTTCAAAGAGTTTTACCAGTTGAGCTTTTTTAGAAACTAGAGAGGAAAAAGGCTTAACATTTCAGAAGAGATTTAGATTAGCAAGGGGTAGGAATTACTTTACTTAAAGAATTTTCAGAAATTAGTTACTAGAAATAATTCATGTTCAAGAAAGTAGAATCTCCACTGTATATTTTTAGGAACAACACCAACTATACTTTATTTGGCATCATTTACATAGAAACCCGGGGAATGGATTAAATGATCTTCAGCTGGATTATACTTACATGAATATGCAATTTCTACATTGGTACATTGAATATTTATTTTCATTACTAGGTCAGGGCTCTGCTCATAAAAAAATATCACCTTCGTATTGCAAAAATTAGGAATTGTCCTAATAGGACTATGCTTTTTTTTTTTTTTTTTTGAGACAGAGTCTCACTCTGTTGCCTGGGCTAGACTGCTGTGGCGTCAGCCTAGCTCACGGCAACCTCAAACTTCTGGGCTCAAGCGATCCTCCTGCCTCAGCCTCCTGAGTAGCTGGGACTACAGGCACACGCAACTGTGCCCGGCTAATTTTTTCTATTTTTAGTTGTTTGGCTAATTTCTTTGTATTTATAGTGGAGATGGGGTCTCGCTCTTGCTCAGGCTGGTCTTGAACTCCTGAGCTCAAGCAATCCTCCTGCCTCGGCCTCCCGGCGTGCTAGGATTACAGTCATTAGCCACTGCCCCCGGCCAGGACTATGATTTTTATTTAAACATTGTTGGTCTATTTATAGAAGGTAAGCATTTGCAATCTATTTTCACTATAAACATAAACATTCTACAGTAGTCCTCCCTTATTCTGGGAGGATATATTCCAACATCCCCGGTGGATGCCTGAAACCAAGGATAGTACCCAAACCTACATATACTTTTTCCCTATACATACTTATGATAAAGTTTAATTTATAAATTAGGCACAGTAAAAAATTAACAATAACTAATAATGAAATAGAAAACTTATAAAAATATATTGTAATAAAACTTATGTGAATGCGGTCTCCCTCTTTCTCTCTCAAAATATCTTGTACTGTATACCTCAGGTAACTGACAGCTGAAAGAAAAAAGTGAAACCACAGATAAGGGGAGACTACTATAATTGATTATTTTGAAATGTAGAGAATGGTATTAAATAAATATATGATGGGAGTTGAAAATATATCTGTTTTTTTCTAACTGCCATATAATCAACTTTTTCTTATTCACATTTGTAAATAAGAATAGTGGCAGCCTCATATAATTTAGATGAGAATTTGGAATATATCAAATTATTTTATTTGCAGGATCATGTTTATCATCCTCTTTGATTTCCTTAGGTGAGAATTAAAATTAGCTTGCATTTCCTGGATATATGAGAACTCTTATTAGGGAGAAATAACTCAGATGCATCCTAAATGACAGTGAAGAATTAAAAGTTGAATTAAAAATCATCTGGGCATAATCAAGCATCTTGTTTAGGAGAATCAGTGACAGAGTTTTTGTGCTTTGTTTTGTGTGCCTTGTCAAGATGTTAATTTCAGTGCCTTTAAAATTTCAGAAATAAATGCAAGGCAGGCATTTTACATTGGACAAGTACAAATTGGTGATTTGGATTAGGAAGTTCTAGAGTTCTCAAGAACTTTTTTGCCTCTATTTTACATTTGTTTCTCCTTTCTTTTCTTCTTCCCTCTATTCCTTTTTATTATTCTCTCAGGCTATTTTTACCAGCCTTTGGAAACCTGATACTTGCTTGAACCCTTTAGGTTTTCAAAATAGAGTCATTCAGACTGGGATGCAGAAAAAGAGAAATTGGAATAATTTAAAATTTAAATTATTCCACTCATAATTACTTAGATAAAACATATTCAGTATATAAATTTCAATGTATACATTCTAAAGTTTTTTCTTACAAGGCACCCTTGGGACCCATGTTTGGTCAAGTGTTACCCTTGACCTTGTAACATGATATATTTGCCATTTCTTATTTGTTAGCACTCCACAGTACAATGGACTCCAAATAAAAGAATGTAGGAAGATGTACCTCCTGATTTAACACTGTGCAAAGACTCACCCCAAACAGAATCATGATTCCAAAAAGCCACGATACTTCATCAAATTATACATCATATCCTAAGTTTATTAGATTGTTTGGAAAATAGAGCAGAGATACATGATAATAACAAGACAAGTCACTACCATTTATACTCTATCTACTTGTTAAACCTACTTGGTTCCAAGATATTAATTTTTTACATTTTAACATTTATAAGATTAGAATGTATGATAAAATTGTTGTATACATTTACTTTGGTAGTTTTTTTCCTTCTTTCGTCTGAAAAGCTATCATTAAATTGGTGTTTCCTTTATAATCCATGGAATTTTAGAATTGAAAAAATATGGTGTTTTAAAAATACCAAGAAGCAAACAAGCCAGAAGCAAGCAAACAAGCATAAAATAATTTTCCTAGGAGTTTCAAGTCCTTTATAGGAAGGACTAGAGAATAATGTCATGATCACAATACAAGTTTAGCTTAGAGATATGGAAGAATTGATTGTGTCAAAAACTACTTTTCTTAACTCAAGCTAGCACTTATCAGATGCCAGTCATGTGCCAGGCACTATGCTAGGCATTAGCCTTATAAAGGTGAATGAGATGAATTCTTCACATTCTAAGATAAAATTTAACCTTTTAGTTAAAAACATTGGCTCCTTTTTCTAACTGTATAAAATTACTATATATTAATTGAAAGACACACTCTTCAAAATCTGAAAGAACATAGCGAAAGCAATTTAATGGGGCATAAGAAAACGTAAATCAACTATGTGGTGCTCTTTAACCTGGAATGGGAGTCATGAGTTTAACAGTAATGGATATATGACTCATTAAGCCTAAAAGAGGTGGTAATTTTAAAAAGAACATAATATTTCAGTGACAGTTTAAAAGGCATTAAATTACTACATTCAACTTTGTATTTCACAAATCTTTGAAAAGGGAACAACAAATATTTATAATGAAGTGACTTTGCTCCATCTTTTCTATTTGTAACAACTTTTAATTGCCGTTATTTTAGCAAATTAAATTGTATTGTTTAAAGATTATTTCAAAAAAAGACTTCAAGAAGAATCTAAAAGAGGCTGTTCTATTGAATATATTAAAAAACCTGTCTACTATTGCTCTTTTTTTGTTTTGTTTCTGATATTTAATATAAGAACTTGTTAATAACCATGAATTATATGAAAGGAAGTCTCTAACTGTGATGCTTGATAAGGTAAATTTGACAGCTAGTTAAATTTATTCAACGTGTAGGCTGAGAGTTTTAAAAAGTACCCACATTCTTTACATCTTGAAACTGGGCTAGTGAAAAAGCCCAGGGATAAAATGAGGGGTGGGGGCTGTTTGATCAATGGTAGTGCATGAGGTTCCAACCACGAGGGGTGGAAGGCCAAGGGAAAAATTGGGTAATGGGTTATATAACAGTAGCTCCCTGGTAATTCTGTGACAGCTATGTCTGTGAACTACTGTTTATGTTTCTTTAAATAGCAGAATTATTGAAAGGAGATTGGAATCTATAAATCAACTCTACCATTTTACAGCTTTCTGAATATACTCAAGAATAGATATAAAAGATTAGTATGAAAGTATTAATGTACAGGGTCAAGATTAATGGTAGCAACTTCTTGTGATTGATACGATTAATTTTTTTTTTTGCTTTTTAAAAAGTCGTGGTAAAATATACATAACATAATTGTTAGGGTGGGGAACTCATGAGGAGCTCATGGCGTGGGCTGAGAAAGATTTCTCATACAAAGATTAGGATAGAAAGTAGTTAAAAGTTTATTTTACTTTCTCAAGAAAGAAAGGAAGAGAGAGAGACAGAAGGAAATTGGCATAGCACTGCACGAATGAAGGTGGAAAGTGCCAGCAGCTGAGGAAAAGCTGCTCAGGATTTCAAAGGGTAAAAATGGCCTTTTTCCCCCTTTGCTGCAGACTGATAACAGGAGCAGCTGAAGCGGGTATGTCTGATATTTCCATTTTTTTTTTTTCTTTTCTCTGTAAGGTTGGCTTTATCAGAGTCCTTGAAATCTGGTTCTGGAGAGAGCTAGGAGGGAATTTGCCCCCCTGCTGTCTGTTTAGGGCTCTTCAAGGCTGTGAGAACAAAACTCTCAAATTAAACAATTTTAATCTTAAAGACAATGAGTTGAGTTTCAGGTGGCTGATCAAACATAGGGCAGTTATGTTATGAGTTTTTTCTTCAAAGGGGCAATTATGTGTTGTGAGTTTATTTCTCTTACTTTCTGTTTGATAGTTTATCTTTCTCTGTTAGCTTATTAGCAAGTCTGTCCTTTCAATAATATCTATTATTTTACCATTTATAAGTGTATAATTTAGTGGCATTAAATACATTCACAATATCTGGTATTGTTAAATTTTGAAAATCAAAACTTTGTTACTGTAGCCTCCAAATCAAAATTTTATGTCCCCATCTATTGGCAAAAGGAGATGATGGAGCAACAATATTAAAAAGCAAAACAAATAAAAACTGGGTGGAAGATTGAAGAATAAACAAAGTTGATTAAAATTCAGTTGAAGGTCTGTAACTTTTCTGTTTTTCTATTGGTTTCATAAAATCATAAAACAATATTCTAAAATCAGATAGAGTGAAAAGCAATTGCATTTTCTAGGTATAAAATGGTTTTTGAAATGAATATTTCTTCACTTTTATGACTAAGCTCTTGGTTAGAAAAATATTGCAATGACGCATCAGAAATATGATATGTTTAAGAAGAGATTTCATTGTTGTACTGAAACCTATGATAGAATTTTAAGCTTTAGACCTAGAAGATACATTAGTGATCACCTAGTCTGATTTCTTCATTTTATAACCAAGGAAAATGAGGTTCTTAGGGATTTATCTTTATACCTATCCATCTATCCACCTAGAATGTGCATTGTTCCAGAAAGTATTATAAGGTGGTTTGCAAAGATATATGAAAGATAGAATGATAACATAAATTGGAAGTAAGTGAAAAAGGCAAGAAAAAAAAAAAAGAGCAGGATGTAAAAAGAGTCAGGACTGAAACTAACTCAGAAAAGCACATCCTTAAATTTGATGGGTGTAAGCCACAGATTGGACCTTAAATCATCTACTGGTAAATGTATAGAAGAAAATCTGATTAGCTAAGCAATTCGATTAGTCCAAAGATAAAACCAGCAGTTGTTCAGAAGATGGACCACTATGTGCCACACAAGAAAGAAATATCTCCTGAGAGCCTTACTTACTAAGGGAGCACATCTTCCAGATCAACATTTTCATAGACTTCATTGTGGGAGATAGAGAATAAATTCCTAGGGCTGTGGTATCTCTCACTAGGAGCTGATTGCATCTCACGTGGGTGCAATTCAGTAAAAAGCTTCTCCCAGAATGATCTGAACCCATTTCTCTCAGCTGGGACTTCCTGGGAGGACCCTGCTGTGTTGAGTCCCTAGCAGGCTAGCTGGAGCTTCTGTTTCACTCAGCCATCAAGACTCAAATTTTGTTTTTACTGGTGGTTGAAAGAGAGCTATTACGTGTCAACATGGAATTTCCTGGAGCTCAGTTTCCATCAAAATCAGTGTTTCACAAACATTTTGGGAATGTGAATCTTCTGGGATGCTTGTTAATGCAGATTTCTGTGTTTCCTGTTTATTGATTCAGATTCTGGAAGGTGGGACTCAGGAATCTGTACATGATGCAGGCGTGAGGAGCCACACTTTGAGAAATGCTAGATGGTCTTTTCCTGGAAGGGATATTTGTCACTTGATCCTTTAATCCTTTAACGGTGGTACAGAAATACATCAACCAAAGTCTTAATAGGAGGATTCTTTTTGTTTTCTGCCCTTCTGTCTTCCTTCTCTTCCTCCTCTATTCCTGTACAGTTTAAATGATTGCTGGTTTCAGAGATGGATGAAAAATTATCTCTAGTTAGAACTGATATTTTCTGATTTACACCAGACAAATCCATACCATTAAAAATTTTCTTAACGTGTTGTTTTGCAATGTTATTGAGAAAATGGGCGAAGTAAAGGTAAGGGATTTACTTTGGTACGAGGAGAAGTCTGGCTTCACTGAGATGAGGAGATGTCATGCTTTCTGATTTTTTGTGGCTCTATTTCTCTAGATCTCTACCTCCATGACAGAAAGAAGATATAGCAAGGAGAAACGGGTAGAGTAGTGTAGGTGAGACACAGACTCCTGGTGGGGAGGAATATTTTATCCTTAACATTGTTTAGAATTGTGGACACATGGTGATAAAGAAAGGAAACCAATTTTAGTTGGTTTTCTGATTGTTTTTAAATTCCTTATAGATAGTGTGTCCCTTTATTATCAGCATCCAGGGTGGACAGCCCTGTTTCCTCCCTCTCATGGTATAATACTCCTTTGTTTGTTTGTTTTTTGTTTTATTTTTGAGACAGGGTCTAACTCTATTGCCCAGGCTAGAATGTGATGGTATTACCATAGCTCACTGCAACCTAAATGTCTGAGCTCAAGTGAGCCTCTGCCTCAGTCTCTGGAGCAGCTGGGACTACAGGTGCATGCCACCATGCCTGGATAATTTTTTTTTTTTTTGTAGAGACAGGGTCTCACTATGATGCTCAGGGTGGTCTTCAACTCTTGGCCTCAAATGATCCTCCTGCTTCAGCCTCCCAAAGTGCTAGGATTATATATGCGAGCCACCGTGCCTGGCCATTATAATACTCTTGAGGTATACTGTAGGGTATTTGGGTTTGAAGGTAGAGAGGGGTAGGAGGAGGAGTGGAGCAAGAATAGAAGCTTTATTTCTTGCTACTCAGAGGATGGTCCTTGGACCAGCAGCATCTGGGCATCACCTGGCCTCATCCAAGATCTACTGAACTAGAATCTTCACTTTAGCAGGATAACCAGTTATTCTTGCATGTTAAAGTTTGTGAAGTGATGTTTTAGGATAGCTCTTCTCAAAATTCTGTGGGCATTAGAATCACCTGGAGGGTGGAGTATTTGTTCAAACATAGAGATTCTGATTCAATAGGGGTCAATGAATTTGCACTAATAAACTCCAGATTATGAATTACAATGCCATTGCACACTTTTAATAATGAAGGTAGAGAACAATGCTTCTTTTCTAAAAAAAATGGAATTTATTTTTTAAAGCACTTTTAGGTTTACAGAAAAACTGAGCAGAAAGTGTAGAGTTCCCATATACTCCCAGCTCCCACACACGCACAGCTTCACCCACTATCAACATCCTGCCCCAGAGTCGTACCTTTGTCACAATTTATGAACCTACACTGACACATCATTATCACTCAAAGTCCACATTTACATTAGAGTTCACTCTTGGTGTTGTGCATTTTGTGGGTTTTGACATGTTTAGTATTATAGTATCACACAGAATAGTTTTACTGCCCTAAAAATCCTATATTTTGATTTCCATTAATTTAAATAGTGCTTCACCTATTCATTCTTCTTTCCCTCCACCCCCTGGCAATCATTGGTCTTTTTATTGTCTTCATAGTTTTGCCTTTTCCAGAGTGTCATATGGTTGGAATCACACAGTAGCCTTTTCAGATTAGCTCTTTCCACTTTGTAATATGCATTTAAAATTTCTCCATGTCTTTTCATGGCTTAGTAGCTCATTTCTTTTCAGTGCTGAATAATATTCCAATGTCTGGATGTATTACAGTTTATCCACCTACTGAAGGGCATCTTGGTTGTTTCCAAGTTTTGGCAATTATGAAGAAAGCTGCTATAAATAACCATGTGCAGGTTTCTGTGTAGACATAAGTTTTCAATTCCTTTGGGCATGTACCAAGGAGAAGTTGTGGATATACCCAAGCACTGGATTTACAATGGTAAGAGTATGTATATATTTGCAAGAAACTGCTAAACTATCTTAAAAAGGGGCTGTACCATTTTGCATTCCCATCAGCAATGAATGAGAGTTCCTTTTGCTCCCTATCCTCATCAACATTTAGTATTGTCAGTGGTTTGGATTTTGACCATTCTATTAGGTGTTTCGTGGTGTCTTGTTTTAATTTACAATTCCTTAATGACATACGTCAAGCATCTTATGCTTATTTGCCATTGATATATCTGCTTTATATTTTGGTAATTTTGGCATATTATAGCATATCTGCATATTTTCTTCAATCAGGTATGTCTTTTGCAAATATCTTTTCCCAGTCTGTGACTTGTCTTCCCATTTTCTTGAGACAATAGTGCTCATTAAATGGGCTGCATAGAATCACCTGGAGTGTTCTAAAAGATGCTGATTCCCTGGGACCCATCCCCAGACACCATGAGAAATTCCTTAGCCACTATGAACTACTTTCTCTCTGTCTACATTCAGGGGATCTTGTGCTTGGCCTGAGCTGAAGGGGCTGAGCTCTGATCTGCCTGCTGCTTTTCCTGTCTCATGATGCCTGTCTGCCATGCTCAGGTGTTGCATACATGGCTGATAAACAAGACTTGCTCTGTTCCTGTGGGCTCCAGACCCTACTCACAACTTAGAGGAAATGATGCTTCTTGGTTAGTACAAGACTTTTTCCTACTTCTGCTCTCTGTTACTAGAGACATTTGGGATAATGAATGAATAGTGAAGGACCCAGGGGTCAAACCTGGGGTCATCCAAAAATATTTTTCTGGTTACCTATTTTGTGTAGGGCATCTTGGTAAAAGGCAAAGAGCTTTAAGATGAGCTTATTACCTTTAAGGAGCCTACAATTTATTTGGGTGTCTAGGGCTTTTGGTCCAAACAAAGTCCCCCAAATACTAGCTATACCAAAATACCATTTTCTATTTTTAAACTTTTGCATATGCCTAGTATACTATTCAAAAATATTTAAAAATTTCAAATCTGAAATGGAACACCAGCTATAAAGCAGCTAAGAGCAAAGCTGCATTGATTGAAAGGTAGGGTGTACCTGGAGCCTCACCTGCTCAGTCTCTTTTTTTCTCACCGGTGGTGTCTGAGGCATCTTTATCAGCACCTACTCCAAGGAACAAAAAGCTCATTGCTCCTCCTTCTTTGAGGACTCAGGCATTTGACTCATTGTCTTCCTCCCACATAATCTTGTAAACATAGGAGTTACCTGAGTGTCCACATGGGCAGCCTGTCCAGTACCTGGCCTCTTAGATGTCTTCAAATGCAGTGTGATGTGCCACCTAATCCACTTCATCCTTTCATTTTAGTGATCACACTGGAATTGCTTGCCTTCTGAAGTTTAAAAGAGGCAGGAGTGGGGAGAGTATTCTTTTCCTGCTTCTGTTAAGGTGGAAGGGACACTCTCCCCACTCCTTCCTGTGGTCAGACCTCCAGTAGAATTAAACTCCTGGTTTCTGTTCCTGCGCTTGCTCTTTTCAGGAAAGAGGAATGACTTATCTGACTGGTAAATTCTGAAAGAGGATCTAAGCATGCTTAGATGCTCCTTCTAGGTCCTCTTTGGACCTCTTGTAGCCAAGATTGTGAAAACTTGTCTTGGAGAGTGGAGCGGAGCCCTGGGGGCTGCTCTCTTACTGTTTCTTCACATCCAGGAACTTCTCTAGGCTGTTAGCCTGTCCCTGGACACTCAAGTTTCCCTGAATCCTCTCATTACCTACTTTTCATGCTTCCCATTCACTTCCTTGGAGAATCCTAGTGTTCTTTCCTAGCAGATCTGTTCAAAAATATGAGAATATGCTTAGCTTTCTGGTTCCTCTCCATGGAGGAGGCACACACCACCTGTGTCTAGTCGGCCATCTTGATCCCTCAATTTGATTTTTATGCAATGATATTTGATCATTTGAATATGCTTATACTTAAAATTTGGGCTTAAACAGTTAAACTCATTAAGGAGAAAGGGAAGTGTACATTCTGTTATTTTAGGACATATTTTCACTAAGGCTGACATGTTAAAATTAATGAATAAAATTTTATCTAACTATATCAAACAGATTGGCATCTTTACCTTGATCTCTTATTTACCTTACTACTTCCTGAGGTTGAGCTTTCGGGAACTTCATGATATGAATACTTTAGGTGTTTTGTTGTTAATGGTTTCCAAAATTTTATTGGAGAAAAATGCCAGATAATAAATTGCATTGTTCCTTTTGATCATTTATGTTAAGCAATTTATTTTTTGGTTTCTTGTGATATTTAGACTATAAGGTTTCCTGAAGAAAAAACTAGGGGAGAAATAAAGCATTCACTTTAATGGTATGTGGAGATATTTGAGAAAATTATTTCAGAGGTAAAACATTTCTTACCTCCTTCAGCTTCCACAGTGAATCTAAGACCTGAATTTGGAGGTTGAGTTGAGCTAAATGCTTGGTTAGGACCACTCTCATTCAGTGAGACAGGTTTCAGAGCTCAGAGCTGCCTCTGTGAAGGCTCAGCGAGAATTAGTAAGCTCACAGTTAGAAGCAAACTTACACGTGCTCCATTGCTGAAGGAAGAAATTACAGTGGAATTGAAATACCGTATTTTCCCATATGTATCCAAAGGGAACATTCTAAGGGAGAAAAAGGAAAATCTAGGGGCCGAGTGGGTTATGCTTTTTGAGTGTGCTCCAGCAGAAACATCATGATGTCATAGTATATTAATTTAATGACCAAATAAATATAGAAACCAAACATAGAAACTGTAATTAAATATACTCTTGAGACCATAAATATGTATGTGGTACTACTTTTTAATGTGTAATGAGAATTAAACATTTTAAGTAATAAAAGTAGGGAAAAGAGCCTTTGGGCAGGTACTGTGTTTTAAGAATCCAAATTGCCTTTTATTAAAAACTATTTCTCAAAGCAAATCTCCTTATGTGTTTTCCACTGAGAGCTTTCCCTTCTCGATTTGCCTTGCCTTGGAGGCTGTTGAGTTTTTGTGTTTTTATCCCTCTCATCTTTTCACTCATGTTTTCATATCAGCCTCTTTGTATCCTCCTGGACTTAACAGCTCCCCCCATTGTGCCATCTGTTGCCTCCTGCTTGAGTCAACAGTGGGAACAGATGAGACTTCTGCATTCAAAATAATAGCACATTCAGGGGCATGTCTTCAATCTCATTCTTTTTCAGATGTAACAGGTTACTACCAGCCACATGTTTCTGACGAGACAGCATTACCCTAATAATATTTAAAAGGAAAATAGTGTACAGCTGTTGGTTATTTACGTTAAATATAAATTACTTTTCCAGCTCTATTATTTTATATGGAGCATAATTAAAGAGCTGAATTATCAATATTCTTATATAGGTAACTAAGCATCTATATGATTTTGAAACATTTTGATGATAAATGAGATTATGACAGAAACTGTCATGTTGTAAAGCTGTACACTTTCTTCAAAGGTACACAACTTTAGTTTCTAATCATATCCCAAATAGGAGTAGCAAAAGAAAAATTGTGCACATTAAAAGCTGAGGTATCCTGTTTTAATTTTATGCCGTTGATTTTTTAGGCCAAGTCAAGGGAAAAAAATGCCACATTAAAAAATGCCCAAACATATTCACAGGGTAGCTTGTTTATTTAAATCAGAGTAATTTAATGTGTTGCAACTATATGTCGAGAGCCACATTACAATTCAATAAAACAACTCATAAATCACTAAGGAGGTACCAAGAATAAAGGAACAGTGGAAGAAATCTTAAGAGACATTGTAATAGCATAATTGGCAGTACAAATTGTTGGGTACTGAACAAACCAGAAAGATGCAGCTTTTGCCAACAATAATGGAGAAGGAAAATACTTTCCATGGTAAACCCAAGTACAGGGAGTATGACTGTATAGCTACTAAAGAGCCCACAGAGACAGATTAAAAGAAAATATGCTTTATACATTGTTTATCACATTATTAGAGGTAGTTTACAAAGATTTACATTATTTATAAGTCACTTAAATGAATATGGGCTAGTAGGCATGATTTTTATTTCAAATTTTGATTCACATTTATGACAATGATTAAGGTAAATTATTTTTAATTTGTATAAAGAACTTCACAAAATTAACATCATTTCCAAATATTCTAAATATTTGAAATAGTTTATGTGTGTTCTAAAGGTGGCGTATTAGCTTTTGCTGTGGTAACAAATAAACATAGTATCTCAATAGCTTATAATAGCTGCAGGTCAGTGTGCTATCTTGGCTGGGCTCAGCTGGGCTTATCTCCATGTATCTTCTCTCTCCAGGGCCCAAGCTGAAGGAGCATTTTCTCCCTGGGTCATGTTATTCTTATGGCAGTGGGCACAACTGAGAGAGAGGCAGAGTCTAACCATGTAAGCACAATTTATGCTTCTGCTAGAAGGTGGCCTAAGTCATGTCTGCTCGCATTCTCTTGGCCAAAATAAGTCACAAGGCCAAGCCCAAAGTAAGTGGGGTTGGAAGTACATTCCTCCAAATGCATACTGAGAAGAATTGCAAAAATGGGTAGGAAATGAAAAATCAAGAACAAATGATGCAATCTAACACAGTTGGTAAAAGGCAGGTCTTTAATTAATACCTTGGAAGATCTCTCTAGTAAAAACTTCTGTCAAAGATCATGATAATATTCTTGTGGGATAATCTACAGTTTATTTTAAATCCTCATTGTGGTCCACTTGCCTAGTAAAGCATTTGACAAGAGTTGATAATTTCTTCCTTGAAACTTTCTCTTCTTTTTGCTTCAATAGTATTTGTCCTGTTTCTTTTCTTACCTGTCCGAAGACTGCTATATGCCTTCTCTAATTACCTTTCTTCCTGGGGTCCTGAAAATAAGAATTTCCCAATGGTTCTTTCATTGGCCTTCTTACTGCTAAGCAATCCCATGATTTAAATGATCTGTTCAATACGCAAACAACTCAAATGAACTTCTCCAGCCCCGACCTCCAAAATTGCACTTTCGCCTGCCTTCTGGGATCTCCATTTGAATGGGTTTGGCAGCTTACATTCAATATTGTTACTAGAAGCTCGTCATCTTTCCATCTAGATGTGTCCCCTCTGATGTCTCTATTACAGATGGCAGCATCCCTTTCTAGGTCATTCTGACTCAGAACTATGAGTTGTATTTGACTCTTCCCTCCTTCCAACATCCAGTCAAGAAATGCTAAGTCATAGGATATTTCCACATCACTGTGTTTCCCATATGTATCCATGGATTTCTTTCCACCATCATCATCCTGGTTTATTTCTTCCTTACCTCCCACCCACTTAAAACTCTAGTCTCCTTTATTGTTCTCTCTCCTCTAGCTTCTTATTTGTCCTCAGACCAGAGCTGATAAAACTTTCTGGTTACCCACGGGGTCAAAATCAACCACAAATTTTCTCTGATGTGCAAGAATTTTCACAATATGTTTCTAACTCAACTTTTCAAAGTTATCTTCTAAAAGTTAACGTTAACTTATGCTCTTGCCAAAATAGGTAATTTAATATTTCTTGAACACATCCAAAATTTCCCACTTAACTTGTCTTTTTTTGCTACTTTTTTTTTGCTGTCTGGAATATATGCCTTACCTCAACTTTTGTTCAGATATTACCTGTGCTTTTTAAATTCAGTCTTATAAGATACCTCTTCCAAGAGCTTCATCCATTAGCACTTGGTTTGCATATCTCTTATGCATAGATTTCCTTTGTGTTACAGTGATTTGTAAAATTGTTTCTTTGACAAGGACTATAATCTTTTTGGAAACCAAGATTGGATATTACTTATATTTGTAATTCCCTGTAGCATCTAACCCAGAACGCACAAATTTATAATATTGTTTAAAGGGCTTGAACTCAGGAGTCAAATTCTTTGGCACATGGTAAGCACCTCATAAATGTTAATTATAACTAGCTTTTGTTATTATAAATCTTCAATAAATGCCAGCAGAATGTGGCCACATTTGCTTGAAAACAGTTTCACATTATTTTCTACCTTGTTTATAAAGTGAGTAGTAAATGAGAAAAAACAAAATTCTACACAGAGATCATTAATAAATGATTTATTTTTCTATTTGTAATGGGCATTAATTATAAGTTTTTAAAAAAGGGGGTGGTAAGATCCATTCTCTGCACAGAGTTAATTTCTACATAGGATGTTTAGACTTAGTCTACCCAGCAAAGAAATTTCCTAAAAATAAATTAATTTTCTCTGCAACCTGCAAAAGATCATTAAAATAACTGTAAATCTCCTTAGAAGATAAATATAATAAATATTTATTAATAAAATATAAAGAAATAAAAATAAAGTCCTTTTCACCTATGACTTGCTCAACAGCTCAAGTTACCTCAGTTATTATTCTTTTTGAATAAATAGTTACATATCACATAATTGCCTTGTTTCACGGTGAACTTAGAGAGTTATACAAAAATAGGTCACAGAAAGGCAGTAGGTAGGTGGGAGAGTGTGGGCTGATCCACTACTAACTTCAGTTTTTAAAATATAGAATTTAAATTCTAGTGTTTGCTATTAAATAATGACTATATGTCATGATTTTTGAAAATGCTAATATCTCAGAGCCATTGCTCTAAGTTAACACAATTGCGAAATAGGAAAAGAGTATTGGTATCAGGAAAAGTAAGTGATAATGTGGTCTTCAAGATTCAGAAATCATTAGACCCTGAGGTATTTCATTAAATTTAAGCTTTTTTGGAAGAAATGTAAACATTTTTAAGTTCCCCACTGGGATTTCTTGCTATTAAACTTTAAAATATTTTTGTAGTTACTGTCAGAAATAAAAGGCACACTTTTGTTTTCCTCCTTTGATCACTTGGTGTTTGAAGATTACTTCAAAGAAATGAAAGTTCGCACCAAATTCTTATTTCTCAGACCTCTAAATAACACTTACCTAAGTTTTACATGTAAATATCTTCTCAATGTAATGAGATTTTAAACTTTCTGAAAGACAGAGATCTTGTCTTATTCTTTCTTAAAACAAATATGCAAACTAACTAAAACAGGATGCTTAAGTGGTTAACTGCTTATATATTTAGAATAGTTAACCTTTACCTCACTTGTAAAAACAATACATCTTCAGGTATTAGAAACCAGACATTTTTGCCTGTTCATGTTGTAAAAGAGGCCAAAAATGTAAATGTAAAAATCACTGTACAAATGTAAAATATTAAGTATAGATAATAATTCAGCCTGGTTAGTGACGAGGCATGTGCCTATTTTGAAGTTATTTCACCAGTTAAAGTCTTGAATTTCTTATGTATAAATAAGAAGTGAGGAATAGGTAGTCTGTTAGGTTTCAAATTCTAAATTTCTTTAAATCCCAAACTAAAATTATTCTATGAATAGGACCCATAGGTGGCAGTACCATATAATAAAACAATGAAAAGAAAAATGATGTCTTTTGAACTTGTCGAGATTAGCAAAAACTATAAAATTAAAACTCATTTATTATACTATGGCATTTCAAATGGGAAAAAAGAAAGCAAAACCAAAATGGCCATCATTAGAGTCACTTAATTGATTTTGTTTCATAACATTCTAGTTACATGAAATTCTAGCTGCACAAGATAAAGACAGGAGAAAAATTAAAGTCTGCCTATTTCTATATAATCAGTGCATCAAAGACCAAAAAATTATGAGGTTTCTAAGGAAATTATTAGAGATTCCAACTCTGGTGCCAAAAATTAGATTTTGAAAAAGCCATTATAAATAATATTCCTACTGAGTGTGAAGTAAAACAGCAACAACAAAAAACTTAAATTGAGATGACATTTAACTTTGCAGTAAATGCTCATTATGTTGGGAAAATTTACAGGTAGAAATATGAACTCAACCTCATAAAAATCTGTATTGTAGGATATTTTGAAATTAACATTCCTTTACTTCTAAAAGGCATGCAGTATTTTAACCTAAGTTAACAAAACATTTTCTCTTGGAGGGAAGAACAATGACTGGCTTTAACAAAATGACAAGGATTTTTTCTACAACATTTTTCATCTATTCATTTTAGAGTAGATAATTTGAGGAAGTTTGAAGATGTAGGTATAATCTGACCATGAAGTATGGGGTTCTCAAAGTCACAATTCAAGCCACAATTTGTCCCAATTATTGTGAATTTGGAATTAATAAAATTAAAATTTTATTAAAAAATTTCTTGAAAGCTATATTTGAATATACTATTAATATATTCCAATGCATGTAAAATCAGGACATGTAAAATCAGGAACAGTTATTCCTTTTCAAAACACTTTATAAAGAACATTCTCACATTGTAAAATTATCATCACCATGTTGAAACCAGACAAGTAGCCAAGAAACAGTTACAAACATGAATTGTACAACCCAGATATTTAAAATTACTGGCCAGGGATAGTGGCTAATGTTTTCCTATGAAATACTTGAAGGTATTGCAGATACAAGTGGAAACTCCATTCAGCTTACAAAACTGATAATGTTATGATGTAAGGAAAATAGGTCACATATCTCAACAGCAAAATAAGTAAAGAAAATAGCTATTATCCATGCAATTCACATACATATGGGTGCTGATGGACATTCAGCAGGCATTCTTTCAGCAAAAATTGTTCCTGTATGTCAGGAGAGATGTGAAAATTTTATGTAGGACAGTGACATTGCTCTCCAGTCACCTACATACCCATTGTGGAGGCACAAATGTACACTTTGAAGTGGCTCATACAAGGACACAGTGGGGCAATCAGAGTGGAGGTGGGGAGTTTCCTGGAGGGGGTGGGTTCTGAGTATCGCATGCAATGGCGGGAAAACGAGAAGTAGGAGTCTAAAGGGACAGCAGGGGCAGAGCCAGGGTTCCCACATTTAAACACAGGGTAACCTTTGTAGCCTTTTTCCCAATATGAGCCCGGGAGTGAACACCTTCAAAGGCTTTATCCCTTCCAAGCCTACTTACTCAAATCTTCCCATTCTTGGTTGCTGGCTGTTGCCTGGGATCTGGTTCTTGCACTCCGCCAGCTCCTTGGTGTGGTTACTTAGACGTCACTCTCACCTCCGCCTTGCCAGACCCCTTCCACTCCCACTGCCTGGCACCCTCCACCCAAGATAGTCGGGGAGCAAACATTGTGTGTGTGTGTGTGTGTGTGTGTGTGTGTGTGTGTGTGTGTGTGAGAGAGAGAGGGAGAGAGAGAGAACAAAATTTGCTTAATTAAGAGACCGGTACTAAAATCAATCAGGGCTGTGAGGTAAGAGTAAAGCTAGACAGATGTTTGAAGGACAGGAAAAGCCATCTGCATTTGGTATAATAGCAAATGGATAGATACTGAACGATGCAGACCAGAAAAGTGAAGTAATGAATATAATTTCATCACAATGTTTTTTATATATATTATATAGATTTAATATATATACACATATTATATATATATGTGCAATGTTATTTGTGTATTATTTGGAAGTAGCACTCTGGTTAGAAAAGTTTTGTCATCTGGATCAGACCGTAAGCTCCTTGAAGGCAGGGGTTCTTCCTTATACTCTCCAGGTCTCCTAGGAAGCCTGAGCTCCTAATTACTCAGTAAACATTGGCCAATTGACAATGAGGTAGTTAAGTTTTTTACTTTGGAATCTCTTTGTCTCTCGTGAAATATTTCACATTACCTTTCCCATTTTATTTCCTGTTTTTCTCTGTAAGAAACTGAAAGAATGAATAACTTCAGATAAAAAAAAATTAATCAGAGCTTACCCAATGCTTTTTCTCTTTAAGCATTAGTAGTTTAATTTTTTAAAATTAAAATTTATAAGACATATACTCCCTCTATTTGAGGTAGGCCTTTCCTGTATAACTGTGATAAAATTTTACTTTATTCATTACTTTTTTCATTTTTCATTATTTTCCTTACATTTTAATGTACTTTGGAGCACTCCAATTCTGACTGGGGAAGTGAGCCTGCCTGAGATTGCATTTACTTAATTTAAATCAGGCATATAAAATGTCTTCATTTTCAAACTCACACTAAAAAACATAACAGAGAAACACCATAATCAATAGGAGGTGGTAATAAAAGCTCATATTAAAAATTCACAAGTGACTGCATTAGGTTTAATTTTTTTTTGTATATAGAAAGCTTTACATGTAAAAACAAAAACAGTGGCATGTTTTGATTTCGGTACAGTACATTGTACTTTCAATATTTTACTTCATCTTAAGGAGCTAATCTGCCCTTAGGAGAACCTCTCTGTTGTCATATAATAGCTATTACAGAGGTGTGAATTCCACTTTCATTTTCCTCTGAATCATTCATTTTTATTAAAGTTGATATTTAGATTCCATCATACAAATTCAAATGTTACCGCAAAATCAGGTAGAATAGCAGTAAAAAATAATTCAACTTTACTTTTGAACACCTATTCTTTGTTATCACAGCTAGATACCAAAAATAATTGCAGAAATTTCCCTCTGTTTTTCAAATTCAAAAGTTTCTTAAAATGGCTCATGTTAAAGATACTTAGTTGATGCAAACAATTATGATGTAGCAATATCTAAAGTTCTAAAATTAACTCTCATGAGAGATAAAGGAGAGTAAAATAATCTCATTTGAGTGTAGTCACCCTTATCTCATCTATTCTTCATTTTCTCCTCTTTTCTTCCCACAGTGCTTAGCACAGTGGTTACACATAGTAGGTGCCAGAAATGTTCAGTAAATAAATACACATGAAGTTAAACCCAAAGTCAACCTTATTCCTCTTGTGTCACTTATTGTTGGTGTACTTTTCAGAACAAAACTTGATGTGTTACAGTAATGTAAGAAGAGAATATCTGTGATCCTTATCAGCCACTCTGAGAAATGGGTTCATCTTTCTATTCCTGAAAGCTTTGATAAAGTGGAGCATGGGTAGATGCGTCAGGACCCCAGAGGTCCAAACAGGTACGGAGGAGGGCAGGATTCATATCATGGCGGGACAGAAAGAATGAACGAGAGGAGGTTGGGATATAAGATGGTAAACAATTTTTCCCATATGACTTACTTTCATATTTATCTTATATAACCTGCCTTTTTGTTGCATTCTATGGTTTTTATTTCTCTTATCTACTTTCTCTTTTCTCCTTTTGAGAAGCAAAATCTCTAAAAACATTTCCATGCCATGCCCAGTTTATCTTTTCCCGTTCTTTCTTCCACTTCTCCACTTCAAACAGGCTTTTATTCTCACCACTCTCATGAAACAGATCAGTGACCTTTATGCTGACAATACCAACGGTCACCTCTCAGTCTTTATTTTCCTTGACTTCTCAATAGTACTTGAGTCAGGGAATTCTTTATTTTGAAACTCTTCCTACACTTGATTTCCAGGAGTCTACTTTTTGCATTTTCTTCCTACTTCACTGCTTACTGTCAATCTAATTCTCCTTTGCTAAATTGCTCATGTTCATTCCATACCTTTCGAAGCTGGAACACCCCAGAGTTCAGTCTTCAGACTTCTCAATTTCTCCAACTGCACTCATTTCCATGATGATTTCCTCCAATCTACGGCTTTAAACACCATATGTATATTGATCACACCCAAATTTATATTTCCAATCCTGACCTCTTTCCTGAATCTCTGGACTCAGGTAACCAACTATGTATTCAACGTATCTACTAGGATGTCTGATTAGCCATCTCAAACTTAACATGCTCAAAATAAACACTTGAATTTTCCTTCCAATCCTGTTACTTCCTGTATTCCCCATCTTGATAAATGGCAAGTTTGTTCTTCCATTTTCCCTGATCAAAAATCTTAGAGTCCTTTTTGACTCCTTTCTTTTTCTCGTACTCTCACATCAAAGTAGTCAGCAAACTCTATCAGACTAGCTCTTTCAGATGAACAAAATGACCACTTCTTACTATCTCTTCTACTCTCACTCTGGTCCAGGCCGTCATCCTTTCTTGCCTGGATAATTTAAGTCTCTTAACTGGTCTTTCTGTTTTCACTTTTGTCCCTATTACATACTCTCTGTGTAGCAGTCTTGGAGCTCCTTTTAATCAGTCAGATTATGCTACTCTTTTGGTCAAAACTTCCGTCTCCTGCAGAATAAAACCTACAGCTCTAACAGGGGATTTTGAGCCCCTCTTGAGATCTCATCCTCTATGTCCTCTCTGACCTGGTGGCCTACACGCTGCCCCTCACTCACGGTACGCCAGCCACTCTGGTTTCCTTGCTATTGCTAAAAATGCTAGGTGTGTTCCCATCTCAGAGCCTTTGAACTTTGTTCTTTCTGTTCCTTCCTGCAGGATTCTCTTCCCTCAGACACCTGCATGGCTTGCTCCAATGCTTCATTTAGCTCCCTCCCCCAAAATAAAATAACATTCTTTTGCTTTCCTTTTCTCCCTCTGTGCCTCTTATTTCACCAGATTGATTTTGTTTATTTATTCATTCATCATCTCTTTCTGGGAAACAACTGGGAAACAAATGACATGAGGGTAGAGAATTGGTCTCTTTTCTTCACTCTTGTATATATAGATGGTGGCTGGAACAGTGCTTGGCACATAATATTAGTGTTTATTAGTATTCAATAATATTTATTGAATATATTAATTTACAAGGGGTTTAGGACATAGATGAGTGAACGATTACACAGAGGGAGTAAACACATAGAGCACAGTACTATTATAAATGGATTTCATAAAATATAAAAGCACACTAACAGAAGCCAGCAAGGTATAAATATCACTACATTATAAATAAGGAATTAGAAGAAAAAATGGTCTGTTGCCAGCCTCCAGTGCCTTCCTACCTTCTTACCTAGTCATCACCTCTCTTTTGTTTGACCTCCTTCACCACCTGGGCCTTCTCTGCATTTTTCTTTAGGTGTATACCAAGAGATGAAAATTAAAAATAAAATCCTACTTTCTAATTTCTAGATTTCTTAATATAATCTATCCCATCTGAAATATTTTGTTGCCCTATTAACTTTGGCAAGTGTCCTTTTTTATTTGAATATAACCACAAAATAAGCCTAGGAGCAGTTAATTTAAAATTTTTTATTGAGGTATTTATTACTCACTTGACTTCAGGAAGTACCAGAAAGGCAGCACAGTAACATAAAACTTAGCCATATAACATAAATATGAGAGTAAGGAAGGAACAGAACCATGATTGAGACTTTGTTACAAAAGCATGCCATAGAGCAGGGTCAACAAACTACGGCCTGTGGACTGAATCAAACCTCCTGCTTATTTTTGTAAATAAAAAGTTTTATTGGAACCACAGTCACATCCATTCATTTGTGCAGTCTATGGATGCTTTCACACTACAGTGGCAGAACTGAGTGGTTGTGATAGAGTTAGTATGGCTCACGAAGATGAAAATACAGTATTTACTCTATGGCCCTTTACCAAAAAGTTTGCTGATTCCTGCTATAGAGTCCTACATGCTTGCCATGGGTGGGTCCCAAATTTGCTTCCAACCTTTTTGGTTGCTAATGCAGATGAGCTTTCCAGTTGAAGAACAATTATTCCTAACATTGAAGACCAGAAAGAAATTTCTTCTGAGGATCCTCATCCTCATAATATAATGAATAATGTAACAATATCCATTGTAAGATCCTCAGCCTAAACATGATGAAGGACAAATTTTATTAGGATATTTCTTAAAATACCCCTTCACATAGACTTATGTTATCATGCTGAAATCTGGTTTTCTCAATGGAGGAAATACTTTGGGGAACCACAGCTTGTGATCTCTTGCATAAGCATCTCCATTCCAATGTTATGAACATTCCTTTCGATTCTTCTTTCATATCTAGTGTCTTATTAGCCTTTTGTACTCTTAAATTTTGTCTGATTGTGGGCAAATTACTTCCTTGATCCATTTGGAAAAGGGCAAAAACTATATTATGAGCAGTGCAAACTACGTTTTCAATGGTGTGGAGGGATTGAAGTGAATGGCATGTTTGTGTATTGTCAAAATTTGGGTATGTATCGTAGCAAATGGCCTGAGATGGGGTTGGTGACAAAGTAAGCTGGAATCAGGTTATAAGGGATCATGATAAGTAATCTGGACTTTAATCAGTCAGCAGTGGGGTCCCCACTAAGATTTTCAAAGTGATTGTTGACTTCATTTCTTTTAGCTATATGCTGAAGAAAATACAGTTATTTAAAAAGCAAACGATGAGGCCACCATGCTTTGTCTTTACCAAAAGTCACTCACAACAGATGTTCTTTCCTACCATGGTGTCATAGGGGTCTAATGAATTGCTTTTAGTAGATTCTTCAGCATTCCACTCGCCTCTAGCTTTTTCACATGATCTCCTTAGAGCTCATGGTTGTCTTCTCTCAAGGTCAAAGCTTTCCTGATTCCTCCCAGTACCCCTTTCCTGCAGTGTTTTCAGCACAAACACATGCTCTGTCTGTCAGGTACAGTGTAAAAATGACTTTGCTGGAAGGCGTGGAGATTTCTGAGCACAAGCCACACACGGAGTGAGCATTACAAGCAGATGGCCTCATTACTAGCTTCGGCACGAGCCAGGCAGAAACAGTGCTGGGGCTTTTACGGGATGAGACAGTGACGGGCCTTGGATCCTCAGCTCTGGACCTTGGTCTGAGGTCCTCTCCTCAGGTTCAGTTCAAAACAACTCTGTTTGGAGCCTCCATTTCAGACTTTTTTCTTGCTTAGATTTTACTCAGCATGATAAAAAAAATATAAATAAAATCTCTCCTCTAGTTTCTGTTTCTATGCCTGGACAGTTTTACTTACTGGTGTTTTTCACTCTGACGTACCCAAATTCCCTTAAATTCTTTCTCAGTTCTTCAATCTTAGTCAGTCAGCCTGTCTCCTGATTTTCAGTTTTCTTAAGTGTCTTTCTGCCATCACCATCCCTGGATTGCACTCTGATCATGTGAGCTTTTCTCAGTCTAACTTTCCGTTGCCTGTCAAACTCTTCTAAAATTAGTATGCCAACACCTCTCCTTTTCTACAGGAAAAACATGGCTGTAAGACAATTCACAATAAAGCCAGGGGAGGGTTGGGGGTAAGAATATTTTTACACATTACTATTTAAGAGCGTGAGCTGATGGGGATTAAAAAAGAAAAAAAATGAGAGACAAATGTAAGCCTAACTTGCTAATTCATACTCCTTCAAACTCCCCATTTTTAAGTTCGGGCACCTCAGCAGACTTTCCTACTTGTCTCAGTAGAGAGAAAAGACAAACACCCCTGTCTTGTTTTCTTGACTCCTTATGGTGTGGATAGGAGAAGTTAGTTTCCCAATTTTTGTCTTTTAATTGAGTGTTACTCTTACGGTTTACATTATGTATCCTTACATGTATTATAAGCTTAATGAAAGCAGAGGCCACGCATCTACTTCGTTGTATCTCCTGTGGCATGGAACACAGAGCTATGACCATCTCTTCCTTTTATTTTACTCTGTGCTAATTTCACTCTCAGATTCTTGGTGGGGATAAGCTGGTTGCTAGTTGCTTTCCTCTTACCTTTTCCCAAATTCGAATCCAATAGAATAGTTAACAACTCCCTAAATAGTTCAAACAAAATATCTGGACCCAACAATCATATTCCTTAATTGGATCATGCATATCCCTGAAGAATTACTGTGGCCAGAGGGATAAAAAAAAAAATGGCCCAGCTGATGGAAGAAAGGGTGCAGGAGCTGGACAGAGTCACTTCCACTTGAAGCACCCAGACTTTATTTGGTAGGAGAGGGGTGGTCCTCAAAGGAAAGTTGAGTTTCTGTTTCCAGAAGATGGGTAAATGGATGATAGCTATCTAACACTATAATATTCACTACAATGTCCTTATTAAGAATGATTATAAGGATAGTACTCTGCTATTATAGCTCCTAGGAACCTTGAGCAACAAATACTGCATGGCTCTTTGAGAGTTAGAAGTTTCCCAAGAATGGTTCAGGGCAGATGTGATGAGAGTTTGGAAGCCAGTAGAGGCAATGTAAAGGCCACGTGTCATTGCTAAAAAAGATAGTTTTCTGAGGATCATAGGAGACCTCCTATTGCTTGCATAATAAAGTACAAAGTCTCAGCATGACATAAAATCCTTTACAACTGGACTGCAGTTTACTTCTATTTCATCTTCTGCCAACATCTATTGTACCCTCTGTAAGCCAACCCAGTAGTTTGTTATCAGTACCTAAATACATTATCTGTTTCAAGATTCAGTGACTTTCTTCCCCCATCCTTGTCCTTTATTTTTCAAAATGAATTTTAAATTAAAGAACACACAAAGAATGATTTTTTAAAACTCTTGCTTCATTCTTGGAGTGCTCTTTTCAAACTGGTACATTTCTATTATTCATTAGGATCAAGCTCAAATGTTATTACTGTGTAAAGGTCTCAGGGAGAGTTAAACACCTCTGTATCGAATGCCTGGGTTGATGGTGATAGTATTAAGCTGAGGAATGATTACAGAAGGAGAAACTAGTTTGGCTATGGGGAAGCTGGGGAGGATAATGAGTCCCATTTTTGGTAGGTGAGTCTGAAGTACTTGTCTAGGGATGCCTGGTAGCTATTTAGTTGCACTGGATCTAGATACTCGGTAGTAGGCTGGCATGAAGATGCTGATCTGCATGTTGCCAAATAAAGGTGGCAGATAAGATTCCTCTGGGGGAAAATTATCAGGGATAGAACCTTAGAGAATATAGCATTTAAGAGGCTGAGGCAGAGGATTCAGTCATGATGGGTGAGAATAAATGGAGAGGTACAAGGAGACCAAGAGCAGTTAGTGTCAGTAGTTAAATGGTGACCAAGGAGATAGAGGGTTTGGAGGAGGGAGTGATTGGTGTCAAATGCTGGAAGTAGCTCAAGGATGACAAAGATCAGTAAATGACCAATGTGTTTGCCTAATAGGAAGGCATGGATGATGGTTTATAGACAGTTTGAAAGAAACTTTAGCACTATAGAGGGGACTGTAGAAGGAATGCCCCCTTTGGATAAAATGGTGCTAAAAGGCAGCCCTCCTGAGCACCTTGTGATGGGAACTAGAGATTCCAAATCTTTTCCAGTGTGGATAAGAGAATTGAAGTTATAGCCTTGACTTTATCCTGCATTTGGTGCAGGACATTCATTACAGCATCATAATGGCTTTTTCCCCAGCATATTTCCTTTGAAAAGAGAACTTCTTTCTGTGAATATAATAATGGAAAAATATAACTTCTTAAAAATCTCATTGATAATTCTTTGGGGACAAAGCGGACCAAATACATTATTGCATCCTATCACATAGCACAAAAATGAAATCCACTGATCTGGATAGAAAGGAGTAATTATTACCTTGTTCCCTCTAAACAAATGTTTTTCTTTATTATATCCTCAGGACCTCTATTTTTCAAACACAAAAAATGTTGACTTTGTAGTCACTAAATTGCTCATTGCTGGTTCCCTGGTGAGAAGAAAGTAATAAATGTATAAAAAAAAAAAAGTACCAGAATATGTGAGTTTTTCCATATTCAATATTGGCATATTGAAACCTCCAGATTAAACCTGTGGTAGTCAGAATTTCTGGGATTGCAGGATTATGGTTTGTCAGAAAAGCTCTCAAAGGCATCAGGAGATTTATTTTGTTGTTGTTGCTATACTTGGATTCAGTCTTTCAGTCCTATAGGTTTGCACATTCAATCATTAACTTATTCAGGGGAATTCAAGCCTTGAGAAGCAAGTGCATAAAGGATCTATTTCAAATCCATGAACCTAAATTTTAGCAAAATAAATAATTGATGTTAAGATATATATCTTCCCCAAAGCCTGTGGGGGAAATTAAAGTAGAAGTCAGAAAGCTGCCTGATGAGTGTGTGGAATCAGAATGATATCGAAGTAATCGTGTCTACTAATCTATTTCCTGGTCCAGCCAACTAAGCAGACATATTGCCCATTTTCCCTTATTAGTTTTGGTTTTTAGGCCTCTTTGAGACTCTGATTGATGTTATGGGGTCTCTCTCTTCAGTCCAAGGCACATGCACACTAGCTTTTTCACGTATTATAGCAGTTCTAAAGACTCCTAGAAACCCAGACATGAAATTTCAAGTCGAAAGAACAGAAGTTAGGGATGCACAGTCTAGAGACTTCTTTTTCAATACATAAGAAAATCTTTTCAGTTACTGCACCAATATTTAGATTAAGCTACCCTTGCTTTCTTTAGGCCAAGAAATTCTAGTGCTTTGTGGTTTCTCATTGCCCAATTGACTCAAACAAGGAGGTTGGTGTGCAGGTATAGTCCTAAAATTCTGCCTATTTGGTAGAATCAACAGAAATTCCTCCCACTACTTTTTTTCATCTTGAAAAGGTTCTGAAACAAAAGAATTATTAGAGTTAATATCGATCCCCAGGCAACGTAAATAACAACATTAATAGGTAGTGTGCTTCTTTCGCGAGGTCTCAAATTCCCTCTTAAAATTCTCTTTGACACTTAATCCTGGACTGTGCCTTGAAGTGTGGGCAGTTGAAGGGATAGCATGTCAAGGGTACTTTCCTCTATGGGCAGGAGCTGATGGTGGTCCACTCGTTAAATCCTATTGTGGGTTAGATTGATTTGCTGGAATGATTCTGATGTAAAACACCCTGAGGGAATTATAGAATTTTGATTATCCTTGATCCTAGATCCATGCTGATTTCATTTTAAATTTTTAATTGGTGAGAGAACTATAGGAAGAGAACACAGTAATATCTTTTAAATACTAGCTCTTCTTGTCACCATTGGAGGAGATTTGTGTCTCAAAAACAATCACGTATCATTTCACCATTTGGATAAATTCTTAAAAATGCATCGTTAGGTGATTTTGTCATAGTGGGAACATCACAGAGTGTACTTACATAAACCTAGACGATACGGCCTACCACACGCCTAGGCTATATGGTACATTGCTCCTGGGCTACAGATCTGTACAGCATGTTACTGTATTGAGTACTACAGGCAATTGCAGCACAGTGATAAGTATTTGTGTATCTAAACATATCTAAACATGGATTATTCCAGCCAGAAAGAAATGGAATATTCAAATTAAGATAATCTGAGAAGGGATTAAAAGGGGACTATTTCCTTAGGCAAAGGGAGAATGTCGGAAACTGTAAGTGAAGCGCAGTACCTCAGACCTGTTATCACTACTAGATCCACTAGGGTAAGAAGCATGAAAGAATTGTGGAGGGGAGGCTAACTTGAGTGGAACACTAAGCTATGCCTAAGGGACACAGCCAGTGCCAGTTGAACCTGAGGGAGGGAGGCAGGAACATAAGGACCTTATCTGTCCTCACTTCCTTCCTTCCCTGGTATTTCCTTCTGGGATCTGCTGTTGGCCCATTGATGTAATTCAAATAGGTCAGCCTCCTGGGCCAGGGGCCAGGGTGGACAGGACTGGAGAAGAGCGAAATCTGAATTCAAATTCTAGCCCCACTGCTTATCAGCTCTTCATCTTTGAACTGGATATAACTTTTCTAATACTCAGTTTTCTACCCCTCAAGATTTCTGAGAGAATTAAATGCATAACGTAAATGGTAAAATGTCTACTATATCACAGGACAGATAGAGGCCCAAGAGACACTTATTGAATGTTTACTGAGTGAATGACTACTAGAATAATTAAAAATAAGAGATCAGTGAAAGTAGAGGCTAAAAAGGTGTTCTTTTTACAATTTATGCATCGTATATAAAATTTTTGATAAATATCCATCTGAAAAATACATTGCCCCAAGGCAGTTATATAAACAATCTATATTTTGTAGAAAGAGAAATATGCATGAAAAAACAAAATAATCATTACTGCTAATGGTTAACTGTTGCATTCTGAACAGTCTTTGTTGAGTCAGGATTTTCCAATTTTCTCATTTTATGAACGAAATACATAAAACGTAACATCTCTTAATAACTGTGGAATTTTAGAACTGGAAATAATCCATGGAAATCCTTTGTATAAGCTTCTTATTTTGCCATTGAGAAAACTGAGGTCCAGGAATGCAAACTCATGCCAGGCTAGTGACCTTGAGAGTGGCAGAGCTACGACCAGAATCCAGGAGTTCCTGCTTCAGCCTAAGCATCTCCTTCTAGATTTTGATTAATAACATCCTAAGAACAGAACTGACTACAAGTTTCACACTTTATAAATCAGCATGAAACTTGCCCAGAGGATAGAATAAGCGTGTGAATTCAATCACCGTCTACATTCGGGGAGAGAAAAGTAAATTAAAACAAAGCATTAAAGTTTTGCAATTTATAAAAGAACCTTTTACCATAAGTGATCATAGTTGTACTGTTCTCTGATGTAGATACAGACTATGCTGAGGCCCTTATAAATAAATTAAATATACTTCTAGAAAACTTGAAGTTAGGCTCTGCATCATAGAGAAAGCAGCAGATTAATGCACTCACTCGATACAAGGGATAACTGTAGTCTTCATATGACCAAGAAAAATAAACTAGCTATCTGTATTCACAGTAAAAAGTAACTCACTTAAACATTTCCTAATGTGATAAGATTATTTTCTTTAATATTTCATGAGAATTTTCTCAGAGAACATGATTTAGAATATTATATGAGAAGTTATTTATTCTTAGAAAAGGGAAAGTGAAACTTCTAAAGAAAGTAGAACATTGTCATTTATCCTCAAGAAAAATATATTTTTCCGGAAGCTTATCATCTATCTTTTTTACTATGTCTTTTAGAAGAGGAGCTACTTTTAAGGCTGTCAAAGCATTTTGGGACTCTGAAGAGAAGGAAAAATTGTTTAGGGGACAGAGGCTGAAACAATGCTGGTCTCTTGCCAGGCCACATGGAGGGGCCATGGAATAGCTCTGAGATTCTTGTTTTCTTTAATTAGGACAATCTCCACTCCCAAATGCTCCAGGAAGAAACGCCAACATACGCCCTAGGGAATCAATCACAGCATCATACTTTCCAATTAACTTCTCTTTTTATTACCCCTCATTGATAGCCTTTGAAGTGTGTTTCAATTAGCATAAAATTTAGAGCCAGAAGAGTTCTACACTTCTGACATTATCCAAAATGATTCCTATGAACAAAATCAACAAATATTAATACAGTTATTATTATCCACAACCAAAAAATGGAAATCTTATGAGACACTATGCATAGTGGCTATGAATTTGGGAACTTTGTGCAAATAGGCCTCTCTGTACTGCAGTTGCCTCAACTATAAAAAGGGAAAATAACATGACCTCCTTCATATAGGGTTGTGACAATTCATTGAGGTAAATCATAGATGTACTTAGAATAGGCCCTGACACACTGAGTGGACTGTAAATTCTAGATAATGTCATTGTGTTTATTATTGTTATTGCTATTAATTTATTATTTTTGTTTACAAGTTGATATTATGTTTCAGTCTCTGTGCTGTATTTCTTCATTTAATCCTCATAGCAAACTTGAACTTTTTAGGTTGGTACCATTAGTCCCATTTTATAGCAGAGTAGACCACAGTTGAGAGAGGTTAGGGAACTTGACTAAATATATAGAATAAGAGATAGATATTCCCAATAGTCAAGATATGGAAACAGTTTAAGTGCCCATAATTGGATTATTGGATTAAACAATGTGGGATATATATACAATAGCCTTAAAAACCAGAAAATTCTGTCATTTATTTACAACATGGATGACTCTAGAGGGCATTGTGTTAAGTGGAATAAGACAGGCACAGAAAGATAAATATGGTATGATCTCACTTATATGTGGAATGATAACAAGTGGAACTCATAGAAGTAGAGAGCAGAATGGTGGTTACTGGAGGCTGGGGGTGGAGTAAGGAGAGAGATTGGTTAAGGGGTACAAGGTTTCAGTTAGACAGGAGAAATAAGTTCTGGTGTTGTATTGCACAACATGGTGACTATAGTTAATAATATTATGTTGTATTTTTCAAAAGAGCTAAAAGGAGAATTTTAAATATCCTTACAACAAAGAAATGTTACCTATTTGAGGTGATGGATGTACTAATTAGCCTGAATCGATCATTCCACAATGTACACATGTATTGAAACATTGCATTGTACTCCACAAATATGTGAGATTATTATTTGTCAGTTAAAAATAAAATAAAACTTAAAAAATGTGGTAATAAAACAATGAACTGCTTAATAAATAATATTCAAACAAACAAACAGGCAGGACTATAGTTTCAAAATAAGTGTGTCTGACCTCAAAATCCATTCCTTTTTCCATGGTACCATATTAACTTCCAGCTGATTTTTCTGTATTTGTGAGGAATTTCTCCTAAATCCCGATTATCTTGCAAGACCATAGGATTAAATAAAAAAAAAATGTATCCTTGCAATTCTGTTGTGGATTAAGTTCTGGATATATGTTTTTAAAATTAAGTATGACTTTTATTTTTTGTTATTTTTATAAAAGCAGTATATACTTTTTGTTGAAAAATTATAAATTTCTGCTAATAAAAAGGAAGTAAAAATACATATTTTCTCCACTCAGGGACAACTACTATTAACTCCTTTGTGTATATTCTTCTGCTATCCATGTTTTGAATGTCATCTAGGGCAGTATTTGTTCTTCACTTGTTATAAAATCTTTGCAACTTACTAGCATATATCCATAGAATAAATAAGAGCAAAGACTAATTTTTTCTACCATGAGTAAGGTATTTTCTTTCTATTAAATCTTTCAGTGGCACAAAGCCTAGACTGTGGTTTACCAGAAGAGTTTGGCCCAGCATTTTTAATGATCATAAAGTGAAATGAGGACACATGAATGAAATGTAAGAACATTAGAAACCTTGCAGAAAAAAAAGAAAATCAATGGTGGTTGGGAATTATTTGTTTCTTTGGCTTAGGTCTCAATTTGTTCCATTTTAATAAGTCAGTGGTAATGGACATAATCTATGTTCTTTCTCCAGCCTAAATCCCCATCCTAAATTCTTTGTGAAGTGAGAGATTATTGTTCAACCAAAATAAATAAACGATAATAAAAAGAGTTCTCTAACTTCAAGACATTTACAATTCACTCCTTTGCCAGCGTGTATATAGAAGGTGGTAATAGCAAGAGATTAGTTTGTGCTGCCTCAAACTTCAGTACTCAGGGAAAGGCTGCATGGATTGCAAACAAATTTCACTTAAAGATTTGTTTTTTCATTTTGTGTATTTTTAGAGACAGGGGTCTCGCTTTGTTGCCCAGACCGGAGGGCAGTGGCACTATTCTACGATCACTGTAACCTCAAACTCCTGGGCTCAAAGGAGCCTCCTGCATAGCTAGGACTACAAGCATGTGCCACCATGTCCAGCTAATTTTTTTTTTATTATTTTTGAAGACATAGTATTGCTATGTTGTCCAGACTGGTCTCTAACTCCTGGCCTCAGTGATCCTCTCACCTGAGCCTCTCAAAGTGCTGGGATTACAGGCGTGATCCACTGCATCCAGCCCACATTTCAAAGATATTTTAAGGACTTTGCTCAATCTGGTACAATTTCTGCTGGAAAAACCCTAAAACACAAAAACATAAGTTAAATCAAATTACCTATTGGTAGAATAGAGAAAGAGCACTTTCACCTTCTCATCTATTATTTTACTTTACTTTTGAACTTCTTCATAACATTTTTCGTAAATCATTGCTACTGTTATTTTTCTGAGTAGGGTGCCCATAATTAAATAAAAATCTAGGAGTGAAAAATGACATAAGTGAAAGGCTAATTAAGAGGAAATTATACATATGCAATATGTGCAGCAAGTAAAGAACAGATCTTCATGTGTAGACCATTACTGTTTGCATCTACCTAGACAGAACATCAAGAAGGCAGAAATGTTCCTGTGATACTTACAGAGGAATCAAGTTTATTTCTCCTGGGTTGCTGCATGGTGGTTCGAGGGTTTTGCCTGGTGACACAGTTAACAAAGTGGGTGGACAGGGAAGAATGCTGACTCATCTGTAAAATGGCCATCCCTTACGTAGTAATTCTTGTTCCATGGGTCCTTCTGTGTGAATTTTACAAAGAACATTTGAGTGAAATGCTTTCTAACTGGATGCTCCTTAATGATCTGAGCCATGAAATCACCAAGTCACTGAGTGGGGATATATTATGATTTTTTCTTCCTTGATGTCCTTATGGAAACGAATCCAAAAGTAATAAACTGTTCAACATAGATTCCAATTAAATGCTTTACTTTAAAGATAACTTGATCTGATTGTGAAGCAGAAGAAGAAAACTGAACTTTATTTCAAACTTTTACCTTTGCAATTTTTTCCAAGTAGAATTACAGTTCCTAGCATGAATCTAGTATATGTAAACACTTGCTATCTTTAACATCTCAAATAACATGAGACTTCTGGTATTTACTTCCATAAGGCAGCCAGCAGGATGCAGAATATTTCTGACTAAACTCATGAAAGGTTGGAATACTTTACAAATAAGGACAGACTAAAGATTCGGATTTTTCTCTCTGAAGAGCTAAAGACTAAAAGAAAGTTTTACTGAAATGAATAAAGTCATGTAAGTGAGCATAGATCAGGTCTCCAAATGTGACAATACTAACCTAGTGGTTTTTTCCACATAAACTCAAAATTTTTGGACAAATAAAGGGAGATATAACTATAACATAGTAGAGAAATGAACAGAAGGCTCTGGGGAGAACTTCGTCCTTAATAGTTTTTCCTTTACCTATTCTACTAAAAATGCAGTTTGATCAGGGTTGGCAGGATTCTTTTTAAAACCAAAACCAGTTGCAGGCGAGGGTTGCAATCATTAATTCACACTACAATGTAAACTACTATATTTCCTTTATTCTCAGGTGCTAACTTTTTTGTATATCTTCAGCTTTTGAAATTAGTGTACATTTTATAATTTATATGTACTTTTAACAAATAGTTTTTTTTTCCAACGACCAGATGTTTCAATTGCCACTCCTACCAGCAAAAGAGAACCAAGCACCAAACTCTTTCTTCCCATTGATTTTGACTGAAGCAAAAGCTCCGATGGGCATTGACTGGTAAAGGCCAGGTGCATCCTAGGTGCACAGGAGGCTGCTGGCAGTTTGAGTTCTGACTTCTAAAACAGGAAGGCTATCCCATTAACTTGGGGATTTTCCCAGATATAGAAAGACTAAATAATAGATGATGGGAAAGAACAAATATGACAAATGTTCAGTACAAAGTGATAGGGCAGAACTCACTGTACTCATTTTTCAGAGAGATTATTTGAGGTAACTAAAATCATAACCAGTATATGGCAGACTTCCCAGAACATTCTTTTCCTTATTGAATGTCAAAGTATCCCAAATTAATACTTCTAAAGAAAACATCCACACACTAGATAGCCAATGGATAAGTTTGAACACTTGTAAGCAATGCTGTTTTCAGACCCAATCACTATGCTCTAACTCAAAGGCAGAGAAAACTATGTACGTCTTAGAAAGCCATTTCAGTTGTGTATGACATCATAGCAACAGCTCAGCTTCTACCAAAGGCTTAGAAACAGGGAGGCTAAGGAATTGGATACAGGAAGGATTTTGAAATACAGTCCATTGGATGTTTCAGATAGCTTGTGGCATATTTGATAATCATGGACAACCAGAGCTTCAGTATTCCTGTGTGTGGGAATTTCATGTGCGCTACTTAAAACTTGAATTGCAAATGGAAAGGAATCCCATATTCACACTATTCCAATGGGCATTGGCTATGATTCTTCCTTGGCAGGGAAGAAAAAAATAGAGCCTCTCTTAGCTGTCACTTCTTCTTGTCCCAGTTTGCAGGTCTGTTCTTACAGAACCATTTTTAAAACTGACAACAACCACAACAAAGCCAGTGACTGATATGCCAAGAGGTGGATTTCCATACTGCTGCAGGCTCTGTTGATGGCCTGACACAGACAGGACAGGCACCTTTTGTATATGAACATTGAATCATAAGATTTCAGAAGTGGAACAGTCCTCAAAACAATGAAACTCAGCTACTTTATCTATTAGATAAATAAGGCTGAGAAATACAAAAGTAGATTTTGAGTCTCTTCCATTCATCAAATATGGCTACTATTGTTCTATAAATGACTAAGATGGCAAATGCATTTTTCACCCATAGTAGGGACCTAGAACATAAAATACAAATTAAATTTTAAAAAATCTCTAATAAATACTGATAGACTTAGAAAAGGGTAATATGGGGCATGTAGTAATGAAGAGGGCACAGTGACTTTAAAGGACTTTTATACTAAAGATCTAAATGCAGACATGTGAGTATCTAAGTCAAAATATCTCTTAATACCATAATAAAGAAAATTGGTCCATATTATGCAGAATAGCTGTTTTATTAATTTATACTGGTTGTGCCTTATTGCAGTACAATTATACTGAAACAAAACTGGAGTCTAGAAATAATCATTCAGATGACTGTCTTGACTATCAATTTCAAATCTCCTATAAAAGTTACTCCTTCTTGTATCAGCAAGTACCTCTAAAAGTATAAAAATTGTGGAGTGATCAAGCACTAAAAAACTTGGAAAAACATTAAATTATCTGTGATTTAAGTGACTAGGAATCACTCCATAGTTTTCAGATTTTAAGTTGCAAAACCAATAGTATTCAAAAGGTTTCATGTAAATGAAAAAAATAAGCTGAGTTTGCATCAAGGGATTGAATTTGGCCTTTTTATTCTGATTCCATGAAAACCAGCTCTAGATTAAACTAGAATATCAAAATTTTCACCATGAGGTTAGTGTTGCTGGACATCACTTTGTATTTCACCTTGAGAAGTACAATAATGAATGCCTGCCTTTAAGATCCTCATAGTCTTGTGCCTGAGACACTCAGAGAGGGATAACATTGCAAGGGTTGCTGGGTACTCATAAATCCATGATGAAAATGACTTTGCTTAGAAATCTTCTTTAGTGAAGAGTTTAAATATCTTTTAGGTCAGGATCTTCGTAGTAAAATCAATAATGTAATAATGTTTAGCTGCTGTTTACTCTTCCCAAATGACCACAAATTGTATAAAGTGATGATCAGAGAGGCCATTTAATAAAAGTGGAATAAGTTATAGAATTAGCTGTGCTTAATACAATAAAATATTACCCTTTATTATGAACGCAAGCTTAAAAGTTTATCGTCATACCAATCTACACTAGTTGATGGTTTACACTAGTTGGTTTATGCTAATTGATGGTCTCATTTGAGCCTCACAACCACCCTGTAGGGTAGAGTTTATTAGTCACAAGTCTTTAGTTGCGAACAACAGAATTCACCTTGGATAGTTGATGAAAACCTCAGATGCATATGCATAGAATGGCATTAGATAGAATCTTTGAGAGGGCTGAGAATCAGATTAAGACAAGACTCAGCATCTAGGAACAACACTGAACCCTAATTCACAGGACTAGCACAGAGAAGAGACTGCCTTTGTGCCACTGTCCCAGTGAAGATGAAGTGCCAGGAATTCAGGTTTATTGCCACCATCATGGCCATCAACACCCATTTAACTTTTGGGTCAGGAATTCAACCTTGCAACCAAACCATTGGTATGGTTTATAATCAAAGGTAGTATATAATCGTAGAAAGAATACAAATGTCACCCTATTGACATTCTTCCCTCGGCCTCATCCATTTACTTGCTCCACATTCTGCACTCTTGACTACTCTTAGTTCTCTAATCAATACTCATTGCCCCCAAATCATGAGCTTTCCCACGAGAAGAGGAGTTATGATTGGATGTTGGGAGTGGGCTGGCCATTTTAGAGGCTCTGAACTTTCAGGGACAGTGTGATCCTGGACAAAGAGCTGTTTAAGGCCAGAAGCAATGTAAAGGCACTGAGCCTTTTGGGGAATGAAATCTGAGAGCTGATGGGAAAGAGGAGCAGAAAGGGAGATGGAAGCATACTGAACAAGAAATTTTACCAAGACCTTTGTTATGGTGGACCTACACAACCTTAAAAATCACCCCAGACCATCTTTAAAATCGTGAAATAAAAATGGTTATTTTTGTGTGAAAATTAATCTTGCCATGTGTTTAGAGGTTGTATTTTGGGGTAACTTTCAACAGAAATGACAGAAATATTCAGGATCATAAGTAGTTTGTGGCCAAGAATCGTATATAAAACAGGCAATTTCTGCTGATTGCAACTTCATTGATTTCATTTTGCCAGAGACTTTCTTCATGACTCATCCATAATTGTTCATTTATTGGATGGTTTCCACTTAGGTTAAAGTGCTACATGGTGATTCAGGTAGTTTGGAAAAATGGAAAGACATCTTTCCCCAGTGGAGATCGCAAAGCTCCCCTCCCACTTACTCCCCTCTGCTCATGAATCGGGCCCCGCCCACTTCACGTCCTCTGTGCAGGGGACCTCACATAACTCCTCTTTCCCTTGAAAGCTCTCATTGATACTGTTTAGGGGATAAAGACAGAGAAATATAAGAACAAACTGGTCTGTTTAAGAGTTTTCTATAAACCCTAGGGTCCTAATTGAAGGTCTTCAAATATTCATATGCCTCTATGACTATTGTTGAAAAGAATGGTATCAGTGAAACGATTTTTGAAGTCTTCTGTATATTATCAGAACATTTACCAAAAGAACAAAAAAGCATGCAGCTTTGTAAAAAGGAGAATTTGGGTATCAAAATCATGCCCCCCCCGCAAAACCTTACAAATTCTAAAAAGATGAGAAAAAATATTATCAAATGTGTGTGTGGTGATTGTATTTTTAGATAGGTGAAATTTATGATAAAAGCATATAGTTATTTGCATGCATTAAGGCTCATAGAATCATTTGGAAATTTGCATTTATGTATATAATTTATGCTGTTTAGGAACTATGAATAATTATATTTAATAACACTAATTTAAAGGTTCTTTTTCTACCTTTGACTTAATAATATATTTTGGTCATGACTATGATTTATTTGATGTTGGTCCTTGGTCAGGGATGGAATTCCCCAATTACGTTTTGTTCACTTGGAGAAATATGGTTTATTTAATGATGAATTAGTTTATGACAATTTCTAGGAGAATTGTGTGATGAAAATTAGAAATATGGTATTTGTGTGGTTTTCTTATCACTGCCTATAAGGGTGGTAGGCACACATAAGATGTTCAATAAATATTCCAAGGTATATTAAGTGTAAAAAACCAAATTTCTGAACAGTATGTATAGAATATTTCCATTTGTGCAAAATGGAGGGGCATAGATACATACATATTTGTGTTTGCTTTTGTAATTTATAAAAATTGTTTGGAAAGACACAGACACAATAACGGCAGTTACCCCCCCGTTTGAAGTTGTGGGTGGGGTAGACTAGGCTGGGAGGGAGGTGTTCATATTTTTTGATTTTTGAACTGTGTAACTATATTTCTTATTCACAATTAATTAAAACAAACAAAATAAAAACAATTAGATATTTTGTTTAAAAAATAAATTATTGTGAAATTTTCTTTTTTTAATAAACAACATAGCTGTAATTTTCTTCTTTTTCATACTCTTTCTTTTGATTCATGTTCTTTTTGCTTAAGACATTCTAAATAACAAAACTGTAGCATCTGGAACATAAATTACAAATAAATTTTACTATAATTACTTTTTGATCAGCACTTCGCTTGAAAACTATGAATTTTCTGCGAATATCCTTATGTCCAATTTTACAGTCTGTAAATTTGATTGTTCTTTTCAGAAACTTTGGCATCTCTGATATACAGAAAAAAAGAAAAAGTATTGGAAAGATTAAGAATTAAAGAAAAATAGCTAATTACATAAGCCTCAAATATAGATCTTAATTTTTTACTAGAAATGTCATTTTTTGGGGAAACTTTCTGGGTTGCTCTTTGGGAGATAAAGAGGGTGTGTCCCTGAAAATCATTTAGACTGCTCAGAGCCCATATTGAGAACTACTGAACTGTATGATCTAAAGGGCTCTTCCAGCTCTACCAGTCAGTCATTCCATTGCGAGAAAGATATAAAGAAGCATGAAAACATAACCCAAGATGAGTCCTTTTAGAACCAGTTGAAATAACTCGGAGTTGATTAGTATGACCCTGCAGTATCAGCACATACTTTGACATGTTCAGTATAAGCAACAACAAAAAATGGTATTAAACATAACAAGGGATAACTTGTATAAATAGAAAAAAGTAATTCTTGATGATAAGCGTTAATTAATGAGGCATCTTTAATTTGTTTAAAGACAAATCTTTAAAAACAAAATCAAAGTTCCTTAGGTGATTTAGGCATTTGCTGGATAAAATGCTCTTTTTGAGCCATGAGTAAACATTTCCATCAGCCATTTAAGAAGTATCACAGATAAAAGATCACCCAGAAAAATGTATTTTCTTTATTATGCAAATTATTCAATATCTCAGCAAGGTTACTTGTTTAAGTCTTTGTATTTTCAAGCTATGTACCCTATGGTACTTTTTGTAGATAGATTGTTTAAAGTATTAGCTATTTTAATCACAACAGCTATTTGGGTTGTTATAGAAATGATTTATTTTATGTTTATATTTAATGCAAATGGGAAAGAGTTTACAAAATTAGAAATCAACGTTCATTTAAATTTGCATTATGTTTCATAATTTCCCTAGTAATTGCCTCACTCTTTTACGATATTGTATGCTTTTAAAATATGTATTTGCCTCGATAGCTCTTATGATGCCTAACAGATTGCTAATATCAGGGTAAAAATTAATCTCATAATCAACTTTAAAATTCTCAAATTCTTCCAAGAGGGAACAATGTACATACTAAAACACACATCCTCAGCTAACAATGTGTTTAGCATAACATGGCTCAACAATTCAGAATGGCCAGAAATTGATTTTTGGCCTTGGGAGAATTTTATTTCCCTAACCCATTGTTACTATAACTGCCTTCTATTTTAAATGAATCTGAGAGGTACTAAATACTAACAGCTTAAATCCTGGAAGCCTATCGTATCAGTGTGCTGACCCACATTTTGAAGCCTAAATCTGTTTCACAGACCATCAATAATACATTTTGCTGCATTATTCATTCGAATCCTCAACTAATTATAATGTAATAAGTATCCTTGAAGTAAATTAATGAGCAGAGATTCCTAAGCAGAAGACATTGAGATGTTAGCTTTCAGCCAGGTATTCACCTTGAGTGATGTAATATCAAGTGATCCTAGACAATCACATATTCAGTCTAAGTTTTAAGATTTCTCCACAAGGAGATGCCACAACATGTTCAGAAATTTGTTTCAGTGTTTGTCAGCCTTCACT
>RJWJ010007849.1:0-55781 GCA_004363605.1 Indri indri | reverse complement strand
AAAAATAGAAAGAAATTAATCGGACAACTAAAAAATATATATAGAAAAAATTAGCCGGGCATGGTGGCGCATGTCTGTAGTCCCAGCTACTCGGGAGGCTGAGACAGTAGGATTGCTCGAGCCCAGGAGTTTGAGGTTGCTGTGAGCTAGGCTGACGCCATGGCACTCGCCCCAGGCAAGAGAGTGAGACTCTGTCTCAAAAAAAAAAAAAAAAAAAAAAAAAGTGGATTTAGAGCCAGCCCTCTGCATCTTCCTTCTTGTTTCATTCATTCATTCATTCATTCATTCATTCCTCCAATCAGCCGCGGTGTTGCCCGGCCACGGTGTGCCGGGACGCGGAGTCAGGCCGTGTGAGGCTTGCGGGCGAGCAGGGAGACTGTGTTTTCTGAGAAGTGACAGAACAGAAGGTGGGGCACACGCTAGGGCCACGGGAGGAGGTTCCGTGTTCCAGGCATGTCACTCTGGTCTCCGTGTGCGTGGGAGGGACGGGACGGGGGCGGTCACGTGTGTGTGCGTGCACATGTATGTGCGTGTGTGCATGTGTGTGGTGTGTGCGTGCGTGCATGTGTGTGGTGTGTGCGTGCGTGTGCGTATGTGTGCGTGTGTGCGTGCATGTATGTGGTGTGTGCGTGCGTGTGTGCATGTGTGTGGTGTGTGTGGCGTGTGCGTGCATGTTCTATCCCGTACGCCCCGCCCGTTCCATCCCATCCCGGTCTGTATTTTATTCTTACAAGCCGTGTTAAGACCTACTAAATTGATTTCACAGTCCAGAGGGTCGCGACATGTGGTTTGGATGTCGCTTTCTAGAATCGCGCGTCTGGCCGCCTGCGGAAGGAGGGTTGCGGGGTGTCGGGGGCTGCCTGGGTCTCGGCTGGAAGGAGACCTGGCGGGTCTTGGTGAGATTTATTTCTGTGAATCGGGCAGGGTGCCTTTAATGGGTTTTAATTAAAATTTAATAAATAAAAAAGAGAACAAAAGACTCATCAAATCATCCTTCCCTCCTGGTCGCTCAGCACCAGGCAATTAAGACGCTTTGTTATAAACACGCCGCGGGAGGGAGGGGCGGGCCCGGCCGCGGATCCGCCGGCTGCGCTGCCCCGTGGGGCGCGGCGTCCACATCCCGGGGGAGGTCGAGTCACATCCCACCTGTGGGGACTCCCCTCTCCCCCACCTCTGTCCCCTGCGCTGCCCCCGTGAGCGCTTGTCCTCCTCTCTGACCTTGGGGACGTACAGGCGTCACTGCAGAGGCGGGACTGAGACCCCGGCCTCGCCCCGTCTGCGAACCCGCCCAGGGCTGCCCTTCCTGGCAAGGTCGGCTGGACCTCAGCGTGGCGGAATCCCCGGGTTCCTTTCTAGTTCTGTCCGATTCCCACAAAGAGATTCTCGTTTCCATCGTGGCAGCACCTGGACTCCTTCCCCAGACCCCATAGACTCCCACAGACCACGTCTCCCAGATCGTCGCAGGCGCCCGCTCGTCGGGAGGCCCAGCCTGGCCACCTGCCGCGTTCCAGGCACAACTGTGACCACCGAGGGCCACGGCGGGGAAGGCAGGGTCCACGCCACCAGGAACCTTTATCTTCCAGCTGATTTCTACTTGTAATGACTTCCCACAGCGTCGGAGCTGGGGGTGCCAGCACCCGCGTGCTGCTGTGCGGCTGCGTCAGCCCCGTCTACCACTGTCCTCCTCTCCTGGGGGCTGGGAGGGGTCCCCTAGTACGGCTGCTTCCGAGAAAGGGCTGTTCCTGGCGGAGGAGGTTTCCGGCAGCCCCTTCCCGGCCTTGCAGGGAGGGGCTGGTGAGGCTCTGGCTGCAGGTCACGTTCTTTGTGTCGGAGGTTCGAGCCGGGTCCCTGTCCGCCATCGCCGTCTCTGGCGAAGCGGCTGGCGCGGTCACACGTGTGCGTGTGGCGGCATCTCAGGCCTCCTGTGCGTCCGTGTGGAGCGGCTGTGGGAGCACAGGGCACACTAGGAGCTTTGGCCCTGCTCCCCGAGGACCCTCCGTGTTCAGTCTGACCCTGTCGGGACGGGGACGCAGCTCGTCTAGGAACCGACCTCGGAGGAAAGAGAAACCCGTTTGTCCCTCCCTCCCTCCTCCCCCGACTGCAAATACACACCCGTGACGCTCTTCCCTTCCACTGGGGACACTCGCGGGGCCGTTCGTGAGCAACAGAGCATCCAGGTGGGGCGGGGGAGGAGGACACCCCACCACCTGGCTTCCCCGTGGGCTGCCGGGTTCCTTACCCGCCTCAGAAGTGAGACTCGAATCTCAGCCTTTGAGTGCCCGACGTGTGAAGTCACAGCCTCCCGGAGGAAAGGAAAAGCTCAGCCCTTTTACACTTTTCCTTGGCGTTCGGAGCTTCCATCGGAAGGGCGTGGAAGGGCGTGGTTGGCTGCGGGTGACAGGCTTGTTGCTGGTGCTGAAGATTCTGCTGCGGTTGTTCCGTCTCGTTATTTCAGTTGGGACCACTCATAAGTGACAGAAAACCCCTCCCAGACTGGAACAAACCCAAAGGGAATGTGTGGCTGGAGGACGTAGAACATCCAAGGAGGGCGGACATCAGCGTGGCTTGATTCAGGGCTCAAACGAAGTCATTGAAACTAAAAGTCCATATTCTCCTTCTTGTTTCTGACATGGGCCTTGCCTCATGGTGGCAAAACGGCTGCCAGGGCCACTAGAGCCGTGTTCTCTCAGGTTCTCGGTCGGCAGGAATGAGCACGGGTGGAATTCTGACAGGGCCCCCCAGATTCCACACCCCAGTCCTTGGAACCTGTGAACAACCACGGTACCCTCCAGGGTACAGTCGCCCTGAGATAGGGAGGCCCCGGGGAGCCTGGTCTCATCCCGAGAGCCTGCGCACCCAGAGCTTCCTCTTGCGGGAGGAGCAGGCCAGAGGGCGAGGAAGCTCGGGGAGATGTGATTCTCGGTCGCTGACCTTGGAGAGGGAGGGGACCTCGTGAGAAGGCACCTCCGGTTGCCGGGAGGGACCCGGCCAGCACCCACAGGGACTCGGGGCTCAGCCCTGCCGGCTCGAGCCTGAATGGCCCTGAGAGCAGACCCCGCCCCGAGCTCCCAGCAGAAGCCCGCCCTGGCCAGCGCCTTGATGTCGGCCTCGCGGGACCCTGAGCAAAGCGCCTGGCCGAGCCTGTCCAGGGCTGCGAGCTCACAGACCGCGCGGTTTTAAGCTGCCCTCTGCTGTCACTTGTCACAAAGCCTAGAAAACGAATTCAGCTTTCTCTCCCGGTTCTCCACCAAGGCCAGAGGTTCACAGCAGGCTCTGCATGTCACGGACTCGGTCAGCACTTGAGGCTCAGCCCAGGTGTTGGTGGAGGGTCCCCTCCCCAGCTAAGCTTCAGGGTCAGACGCAGGCGCCTTCACCTGCTCTCAGGTCCAGGTGAGGACCCTGCTGCCCAGACGTGAGCTTGCCCGGGGTCCGGCTGTGCCGCGGGTCTGGGGTGATCCGTCCTCCTCCGGCCGGCGGTGTGCTCGCGTGCCGGGTCCGGTGGGAGACAGCGGGAGGTGGTCACCGCACAGCTGGACTCACAGGGGGTCCCCCAGGGCCCTTCCCCCGTGGCGTGGCCGTGTCTGTGTCTGTGTGGGGGGACAGTGGGTCCCAGTGATCTCTCCGCGGCGGTTTGTCAGTCGGTGCGCCGCAGACTGCAGGCGTGAGCCACCGTGTCCAGCCAGGAGTTTCTTAATGTTTAAGCCTTTTCCCTCTTGCCTTCCTGCGTTATCTAAATTGTTTTCCGTTTTGAAAGCGTAACTTTTATCTGTTTGCCTGCCTTGTTCAGCGTTCCACCACCTGGGAGCCTTAGCAACAGAAACAAACATCGAGTAAAACCAACACCGCAGAACCGTGCGGAAGGCAGGCAGGTGATCACCGTTCCCACGTTGTCTTTGTTTAATTTTCCTTTTGTTTATGAAAAAACGGCACACTGCTATGTACAGGGACCACAACCCAAATGTGGGTGCACGCGTCAGTTCACAACCCGAAAAAAACTGCAGGATATTTTTCGCTTTAAAAAGGCAAGGGAAGGATTAGCTGGGAAGAAAACGCACAGTCTCTCTCCACGGCGATGTCACCTGGAAGCTGGTCTTTAATCTCGGCAACGTTCGGGTCACACCGACGCTTCTTGACTGCCGTGTGTGTGTGTCACCCACCCGCAAGGGGGTTGGTGCAGCTCCCCCCCAGTGCCCCCCCCCGGCCGCGCCCTCCTCTCCTCACCCCCTTCCAGCTTGCAGCCCTTCCTTCTCGGTGTCCCCGCGGCCATCTGCTTCCCCAGGCCCCCAACGGCGCTGGCAGGTGACGCTCACGCTCAGCGGTGGTGTTGGCAGACGCAGCCTTGCTCCTGCTGGCGCGGAGGCCCGTGTGCTAAACGCCCTGGCCGCGTGCGCCATGGCCTGGGGCCAGCAAGGCTGTGCCAGGCGTTTGCTCCGTCATCGGGTCCTGGTCTTGGCAGGCGCGGCCCGTCTCCTGGCACTGTGGTGCTCTCTCAGCTCGGCAGGGAGTTTAATCTACGGCCCCTCCCTGGCCTGTTCAGCCCCCGGGTCCGCAGAGCGGCATGACAGCGCCTCTCGGGCCGTGTTTGAGTTTCTTTCTCGTGGGGGAGGACGGGCTGATGGTCTCGTGGTTTCTATCCGGGTCCCGCCTCCCACCATTCCGTGCCTTCCCGTGGGTGGCTTCGTGCGATCCGACAGCCCCGCAAGGGGCGCAGCGTGGGTGTCGTTGGTCTTTGCAGATGAGGATGATGAGATCGTGGAGATGTTTCTCAACCAGGTGTCTTGCCCACGTGGCACAAAGGTCTGTGGGGAGGTCGCAGGAGAAACAAGCCTGGACTCAGTAAGCAGAGACTTCATTGGGCACCATCCCTGCAGGGGGCATGGGGATGCTCTGGCCACGAGGCCTGCGCGTGTCTCCAGGGTCTGCAGCCACGTGGGAAGGGCCGGTGCGGGGAGGGAGGTGGCCTGGTCCTGGGTACACAGGTGTGTGGGGGGATCTGGGCCTCGCCCAGTCTCGGGGGGGGGGCTCTTCCCAGCGAGCGTTTGCAGGACACAAATGCTGGTGGGGTTTCTTTCACCCTTAGCGGTCGCAGCGCACAGGGCCAGGGTAATTTCAATGTCGCCACAAGTCGTGGCCACCACGGCTGTTCCCTGCCTGTCTGGGCTCTTTGGAAACAGGGTTTTAAGTGACTGCGGGTAATTCAGCCTTCCAGGGGCCGGAAGTGTGACCTCCAGGTGCCCACGGGGCCTATTAAAGAAAGAGCCTTTGCTCTCCCCAAAGAACACTCTCTCTTGCTGTTCTTGAAAGACGTTGCGTTCTGGTTCCATTTCAACATCTGTATATTCACACTATGTTTGTTATTTATTTATTCATGGGTTTTACTGTGCATGTTTAGGGGACAACATGATGTGACGAGATACATATATGTAGCACCATGGTTCCTGCAGCGGGACAAACGGGCAGATTGCGCATCCTCTAGACATCTGGCTGTAAAGATTCGCTTTCTTCTGAACTCTGTTTGCTCTGACGCTGTGTTGTCAGCACGACAGAGCTGGGGTCACAACAGATGGCGGCTGACACCCGCCTCGTCGTGAGGGAGGCCAGGAAGGCGCGTGGCCGTGTGGGAAGGCTGTGCGCTCTCCGTGTCTTTCAAGAGAAACCAGAAATCTTGATTTCTGCACGTCTCTTGTAAGTTTTGTATGTTGGCAATGGACTCATTTAAAACAATTAAAACATGGAGGCGGCTACGCAGGCAGCTCTAACAAAGCACAGCCGCGAGCCGGATTCAGCTCCGGGACGCGGGCTCTGCCAGGCTGGCGCCACGGGGTCCTCCCTGCCTGGCTGGGTGTCGGTCAGTCTGGCACACGCAGCCTTCCCAGGGTGAAACATCGTTTCGCCATGTTTTGGGAGACGAGTTAAAAGACGAAGCTTTATTGAAGATTGAAAATCAAATTTTCTTATTCCTCAGGGCTGGAATAATCTTTCTCTGCCGTGGTGATGTGTCGTCTCCCTCCAAAATCCCCGAGGAGAGGGACTTAGGGAGAAGGGCGGTCCCAGGGCACAGTTGTGGGGTGTGGAGTGAAGCTTCCTCCAAAGGCCCTTCCTGCCTCCCAAGTGACACCCCAAAACTCCAGAGGCGCGGAGAGCCCGGCTGCACGAACACTGCCGGGGGCGTCTGCCTGCTGGGGTCCAGGAAGGACGAGCCCCAGAAACTCAGCGTGAGATTTGGAAATCTCGCCACTGTGTTGGTTTCCCAGGGCCACCACCGCCAGTCCCTGCAACTGGGGGACTTCACACCACTGAAATCTATTCTGTCACAGTTCCAGGGCCAGACATCCAAAGCCAAGGTGCCGGCCGGCAGGGCCGCGTTCCCTCTGGAGGCTCCGGGGAGAACGTGGCTTCCTGGGTGGCCGGCAAGCCTTGGCGTTCCTTGGCTTGTGGCCATCGCCGTCTCCACCGTCTCGTGACCTTTCCCTGCACCGGAGTGTGTCCTTTCCTGTCTCTTATAAGAACACCCACTGGATTTAGGGCCCCCCCGAGCCAGCGTGACCTCATCTCTCTCCTGACCTTGAGCACCTCTGCAAGGACCCCCCTTCCAGACAGGGTCATGTGCCTCTTACAGCCGCGTGTTACAGTTGCATTAAGCAAGCATAATGCATCTCTGCAATAAGTATTCAAATCAGGAGGCCCATCAATTTCTAAAAAAGAAAAAGATTTACTTATAAATATTTCTGGGACAAGCATTTTGTTTATAGCGAGAGATACTTACATTTGAAATAAATACTTGGGTGTGACCACGTGTGTTTGGTCCGTCAGATTCCTGTGGAAAAGGATCCCACGCGTCTGGACTTGGCTTTGGGGTGTGGGTCTCTTATTTGTGACTTATCTTCAGGAGCAAGAGAAGGTTCTAGAAGCAGGGAATGGGCGCTGATTTTTAATGCCCGAGAAGCTGGACCTGTCCGTCACCCCTCAGTGTCACAAAATGACGAAAGGAAATGCCCTGCTTAGCCGTCATGGCTTGTGTTTCGTTTCTAATATGCTTTGAATCTTTTAGAAGATCAAGTTTTATAGCATGTAGCTATTAAAAAATTTTTTTCGACATTCAGCAACAGCAACTTTTATGAGACACCCCCGGTAAGCAATGCGTGGTGTGAATTGAAGTTGGTCACATCCGTTAGCTGTGTTGGTGTCAGGTTCATCAGCCGCAGTAAAAATTCCAGAACTTCCGCAGCTCAGCACGGAGGTGCCGTGGTCAGCGAGCGGCTTCCTCCGCGCGCCCATTCAGGAACTGGGGTCTCTTCCGTCTTGGGCTCCAAGGTCCTGCAGGGTCCCAGAGCCCCTGAGTACAGCTGGTGGGGGCGGAGGGTGGAGGAGGCTTCCGGGTCCAGAGGTGAAATGTGTCCCTTTGCTCGTGCCCGTCCCACCCGCTGGGAGGGGAGCCCTGGGTGAGCTGGCGGCCACCACCCAGCAGTGACGCCACACTGTGGAAGTGGGTCCTGCGTCTTTGGGGACAGTGAGACCTGCCTCTGCCACATCTGCGTATATAAGAAGTACTAGCTTAAGGCTACAGCGTGAGGAATGTGTACGAAAGAGAACGATCACATCTTAATTACCCAAGCTAGTAATTAGTTTACATGACCTGTGGTTCATCTGCAAGCGTTGCTTAAACTCGGCTTCTTAATGCGAAATACGAGATTGATTTTTTTAAAAGTTAAAAACATATTCGTAGAAAAAAAGAAGACTAGGGGCTACGAGGGCATGGGGGAGGGGGAATGGGGTGTTAACTTTAATGGGGACGGAGGTTCTGCTTGGGGTGAGGAGAAAATTCTGGAGCTCGATGAGGTGGTGGTTCTGCAACATTGTGAGTGTACTTTGTGCTACTAAGTTGATCACTGAAAATGCTTAAAACTTTGTTACAATTTATCACAAACGATATTTGTAAAAATACATGTAACTTTTTTTATTTATTTATAGTCCTTAGGAATAAACCGTGTTAAGCGCGGGAAGATACTGATACAGAATTTCATAACTGTTGGTCCTCTTTTGAAATATTTAGCTTTGGGGTTTGAGGTTTCTCTCGTACCTTTTGTGTCCTGGTACCAGTTGTTAATTACTAGCAAAGGGTGCATGGAGAACGCTCTCTCGATGCTACAGAGATAAGTATTCCTTCCCATCGCTGAGATTTCTCCAGGGCTCAGATACGGAAACATTAACAAGTATTTCTTTTGAAAGTTAATATATCACACGACGAAAACTCGTAGCACAAAAGGAATCATGGTGCGAGCTGTCTCCTGCTCAGCACTTCCTGGGCCAGGGTTTCTCAGCCTCGGCGGTGCAGACATTTGGGGCCGGGCCATTCCTTGTCACGGGGCTGTTCTGTGTGCTATAGGGCTGCCGTCCCCGGGCCCTGGGCCCTGAGCCAGTACTGGTCTGTGGCCTGCTAGGGTCCGTAGCTGCCTGCCTGTCCTTGGAAAAATTGTCTTCTATGAAACCAGCCCCTGGTGCCAAAAAGGTTGGGGACTGCTGGCGTAAGGAACAAAGGTATGTGGGAAGAGGAAAGCACGAAGGTCACAAAGTGCTGCTCTAAATGCCCTGATAAGGCCTGCAAACATACTGTGTTTTCAATTTTGAATTGGTTGGTAATGTTAAAAACAAAAAGCATGAAAATTTCCTATAATATTCCAGATGTCTGACAGTTTTCTCGAAAAAAAGAAATAGAGGCTCTGGTGACAGGGTGAGGCTCTCCCACCCTGTTTCCGAGTGGCTGCAATCAGCTTGCGTGGAGGTGCAGTTCAGTTTTCTGCAAGACTTGTCTGCGATCCTGCCCTCTGTGTTTCTGACCCCAGGTGTAGGGTTTTTTTTTTTTTTTTTTGAGACAGAGTCTCACTCTGTTGCCCGGGCTCAAGTGCTGTGGCATCAGCCTAGCTCACAGCAACCTCAAACTCCTGGACTCAAGTGATCCTCCTGCCTCAGCCTCCCGACTAGGACTACAGGCACGCACCACCATGCCTAGCTAATTTTTTCTATGTATTTTTAGTTGTCCAGCTAATTTCTTTGTATTTTTAGTAGAGATGGGGTCTCCGTCTTGCTCAGGCTGGTCTCAAACTCCTGAGCTCAAATGATCCTCCCACCTCAGCCTCCCAGAGTGCTAGGATTACAGGCGTGAGCCACCGCGCCCGGCCCCCAGCATAGGTTTTACTGTCAAAATCTTGAGTTCTGGTTCTTGCTTAGTTGGCAACTTGGGTGAGTCATTTAACCCCCATGTGCTCCAAGTTTTCTCTGCAAAAGGATATACTACAGCGTTGCTCTGGGAGATGCAAGGTCATGAGTAGATCTGAGAGTATTTGCGAAAGTTAAAGATGCCTTATGAAATGTGAGGTTTTAATGTAACGTAAGGCTTTAATTTTCACCCAGAATATGTGAACATGAGCTCAATCCAGCCCTCCAATTTGAAGATGGTGTTTAGCCACCCTCAAAGTTGCTGATGGAAAATGATTTCTTATTTCCATAAATAATCCTGCCAAGCAAGTGATTTAATTGATTTAATGAGTCGTATTGTGAGAGTCAGACCTGGCCAAGAGCGCATGTTTATTTCTGTCTCCATCTGTGGTAATTTCCTGAGAATGAGAGCAGTGCATTTTTAGTGAGGGATTTGAGGGTTTGAAAGGAATTATCTTAGAACCCTGGGAGCGTCGGCTGAGATGTGGAGGCACATTCCGAGTTGTCCAGCCGTCACTAACGTGTGGATTTTAAGCTTCCGTCGGAGGTGGGAAACGTAAGCATGTGACCCTTCTCTACCCTGAAATCATCTCACATCACATCTCAAATTATGCCCAAGAACAAATAAGCAAAGATGCTTGCCCCGTGACCGTGAGGTCATGTGATTTCATTCAGCGATAAGTGATTTTCTTTCTAAGTGGCATTTTTTTTTTTTGCCAGACTTTCTCATCTGCCAGCATATTTCAATATTGTATTTTTTTTTTTTTTTTTTGAGACAGAGTCTCACTCTGTCGCCCAGGCTGGAGGGCGGTGGCATCAGCCTAGGTCACAGCAACCTCAAGCTCCTGGGCTCAAGCGATCCTCCTGCCTCAGTGTCCCGAGTAGCTGGGACTACAGGCGAGACACCACACCCAGCTAATTTTTTCTGTTTGTAGTTGCCCGGCTAATTTTTCTATTCTTCCTAGAGACGGGGTCTTGCTCTTGCTCAGGCTGGTCTCGAACTCCTGGGCTTAAGCGATCCTCCCACCTTGGCCTCCCAGAGTGCTGGGATCACAGGCGTGAGCCACCACACCTGGCCAATTGTCTCATTTTTTGTGTGCCCTTGGAGAAGGCCATTCAGAGTTCATTAAACTCATTAATTAAATCATCAGTTCTCAATGGGGTGATTTTGCCCCCACGGGACATTGGTAATGCTTGGAGCAGTTTTTGGTTGTCATGCCTGGGGATGGGGGTGGGGAGGCCATGCAGCTGGCGTCTAGCGGGTGGAGGCTGGGTGCTGCAAAACACCCTACAGTGCCCAGGAAGACCCTGTGCAACAAATATTTATGTAGGCCAGAGTTTCAGCAGCGCTGGGTTGATAAACCTGCGTTAAACACATATTCACAGCACATCTTCTTTTCCGTAGGTGCAATTCTGGGCATTGGAGATGTCCGGTGAATGAGACAGACATTGTCCTGTTCCCACGGAGCTTATATCCCCGTGGTGGGGGAGAGGAGACCAGATAGCCAGTAAATTAACAAGACAATTTTAGTTTGTGCAACAAGGGAGATGAATCAGAGAAATATGGCAGGGATATCCAGAGGGGAAAATGTGAGATACGGTGGTTAGGGAAGTCTTCTTGGGTGGGGAAGTAGATCAGTTGGGAATTACAATATCTGAAAGTAAGAAAATTTGACTCATTGTGATTTAAACAATGGTATTTAATTTCACCTTAATAAGAAGTCTGGAAGCAGGGAGCTGTGGACATTGGTTCAGGGCCAGGGTCTCTTGGTGTTTTCCCCTCAGGTTCACAAAATAGCTGCTGCAGTTCCAGGCACTGCGTCTGTGCTCACAGTGGGAAAAACAGCACCAGCCCCATTCAGCCCTCCTATCAGGAAGGCAGAAGCTTTCAGAAAGCTTCTTTGACAGACACCGTCTGAGCTAGCGGGTGGGTCTGTGCCGCGTGGACGACCATAGCTGTGACGGGCACTTAGTACTTATCCTTTCTAGACCCTCAGGCAGGAGAGAAAGTGTTGGGAATGGGTGTTGGGTCAGCAGCTTCATGGCACCAGCCACAGGGGACATCGGAGCTGAGGTCCCAGCGATGAGGAGGTGCTGGCACAGCCCCTCTCCTTCCAAGCAGACGAGACCACGGTAGTCCTACGCAGGCGAGATTCTGAGCTCCTACGGGTCTTGCCCACCTGACGCTCACAGAAATACTGCAGGGCAGAGGGGGCCCAGGCCACACTTTCAGAGTTCTAGAACCCTCATTCCCATGACAGCGATGAGAGACAGACACGAATCTCTATGAAGGAGTTACTCTGTGCCGGGTGCGAGGGTATGTTTTTTATATATTTTACTCCATTTAATCTTCACGAATGGTAGTTATTGTATCAGTTACGACCCATTCAGTGGTTACTGACCAAAAAATCCAGTCCAACTTGTGTGCGAGCGCGAAGGGGAATTGTTGGTCGTGAGGCTGACCCGCGCGGAGGTCGGGCACCGAGAGGGTGGCCGTGTGGGGCGGTGCGAGCTCTACCCGACGTCCGGTGCCGACGCCTGTGGTCGCACCATGCACTGCAGTTCTGCCCACCTCACGGATCGCTGTCCAGAGTTGCCACCTCTTTCTAGTTTGCACAAAGGGTCGTGCGACCTGCGATGGTCCCGGAGCTCGAATACTGAGCAGAGATCCTTGGTCTCTGCTGCTCAGCCACACAGCTCGCGCCCTCCTGGACCAGAAATCCACGGAAAGGAGCCTCTTCGTCCAGCTCTTCAACAGGGCTGGGGTTAATAATCACGGCTGGACCAGCCCAGCTCCCCTGCCCAGCCCTGAGCCGGTCACTGTGCCCAAGAGAATGAGACGCTCTGATTGGCTAAGGCCTGGTCACATGATTGACCCTAAGCACCAGGGGCACCCAGGTGGCCTGGACTCAGTAGAGGGACAATAGATTAGTCCCCAGAGGAGAAGCAGGAGTCCTTTCCCCGGAGGGAGGAAGCGTGGCATCTGGAATACAGATGCAAACGGCAGCCGTCACCACGACCGTTATTCCTGGTTTTAAGAGAAGCAAATCGAGACTCTGAGATACTGTGCGGTTCTCAACATCATGTGCCCTGTAAGTGGGCAGCCGAGGAGGGAGCCTGAATACAAGTCTCCCTGGCCTTGAGACTGTGTTTTCTCAGCAGCCAGCAGTGATGTTTTATTTCATTTTATTTGTTATGAAATTTATTTCAGTAGTGACAAAGAGATCATAAAGGTTTTCAGAGATGTACAAACAAAGAATAAAAATAAAACAAACATCTCCCAGACAGATCACAAGCAAAGGAACATAAATCAGAATAGTATCAGGCTAACCAGGTTTTGATGCCAGAAGACAGGGAAGTTCTCAAATATGTATATACACTGTACAGACAGTCTTCTAACTTGAGACAGTATATCGCCAAGTAGATGGTAGATATTGTTATTCTCCTTCAAAGTGACAAGATATTGTTCTAGATATTTTAAGCTCTGGCAGCAAGTGATCTTGCAGGACAGAAAGGGGGCCGCCCCCAAGTGATGTAGGTGAGAAATACCGAATTCAGTCATTTGGCTGAATTCAAATGCAAACGATGTATCCATAGTTTGATTCCGTATCTTTGTGATTGTGAATCGTGCTGTGATAAACATACGAGTGCAGGTGTCTTTTTGATAAAATGACTTCTTTTCTTTTGGGTAGATGCCCAGTAGTGGGATTGCTGGATCGAATGGTACATCTACTTTTAGTTCTTTGAGGAATCTCCGCACTGTTTTCCATAGAGGTGGTTCTAATTTACCTTCCACCAACAGTGTATAAGCCTTCCTTTCTGCATCCATGCCAGCATCTATTGTTTTTGACTTTTTAGTAGTGACTATTCTAATTGGAATAAGATGGTATCTCATTGTGGTTTTAATTTGCATTTCTCTGATGATTAGTGATGTTGAACATTTTTTCATATGTTTATTGGCCATTTGTGTAACTTCTTTTGAAAAATGCCTGTTCATCTCATTTGCCCACTTTTTAAAGGGGTTGTTTTTTTTTTCTTGCTGAGTTGTTTGAGTTCCTTGTGGATAGCTGGATGTTAGTGCTTTGTTGGATATACAGTTTGCAAATATTTTCTCCTATTCTGTGGGCTGCCTGTTCACTCTTTTAATTATTTCTTTTGCTGTGCAGAAGGTTTTTAATTTAATGAAGTCCCATTTGTCTATTTTTTTTGTTCTTGTTGCATTCGCTTTTGGGGTCTTTGTCATAAATTCTTTACTTAGTCCAATGTCCAGGCAAGTTTTTCCTAGGTTTCCTTCTGGGATTTTTGTGGTTTCAGGTCTTGCATTTGAGTCTTGAATCTGTCTTGAGTTAATTTTTGTGTATGGTGAGAGATAGGGGTCCATTTTCATTCTTCTGCATGTGGCCATCCAGTTTTCCCAGCACCATTTATTGAATAGTGTGTCCTTCCCCCAGTGTATGTTTTTGTCCAGCGGTGGCATTTTGAAGAGCACTGGTGAGCTTTGTCATGAATTGCACATGGATTTACACAGGCTCTTGGCATTTTGACCTTAAATGCTCAGAGCAACAGGGTCCAGTGAGGCCCTCCTTGCCACCAAAGAGCTGAATCTGGGGTGGCGGGCTGTGGGGCACGGGTGGGGTTACCCCTTTCCTGCAGACTCCGGCATTGGGTGGGGGAGCAGATTCGGTCGCTGGTTACAGAGTTCAAGGCAGCTGACGTCCGTGTTCACCATTATAAAGATCGTGACTCTTTTCTGATCCCGAGCCGTGGGAGTCTCAGAGCTCACGACCTCTGTGGAGATCAAGGTCACATTCACGCCCCCATTTCAGGTCCCCCCATTTGTCTCCCATGATTCCCTAGGGCGCAGTCTGCACCGGCATCTTACACCCCTCTCACGGACCCGCGTTTTCCTCAGCTCCACTGTTATGCGGCACGTCACATGCAGACACCCGCTGAGTGGGGGTTCCGTGCAGTTCCAGAGAGGAGACGAGGAGAGAATGAAGACAGGAGGTCAGAGGCAAAATCTCTGGGCATATGTGTATCCCGGCCACCAAACCCAGCGGTATTTGTGCTTCCTGAGGTCTCCCAGGTGTTCTATGTCAGCAACTGCCCCCTTCTTAATCCCAAGGCATATTCACGTTTTCTTCCCGTCCCCTAGACCTGCCTGCCCGGCCCAGGAGCCCGTGTGGCCACCGAGCCCTGGACGTGTGGTTCATCTGGACAGAAATGCGGGATGACAGAGCGTGCACTGGTTTCCGAAGGCTCAGTAAGAGAGGCCAGGCGCGGTGACTCGCACGTGTAATCCCAGCACTCTGGGAGGCCGAGGCAGGAGGATTGCTTGAGCTCAGGAGTTCGAGACCAGCCTGAGCAAGAGCGAGACCCTGTCTCTACTATAAATAGAAAGAAATTGGCCAAACAACTAAAAATAGAAAAAATTAGCCAAGCATGGTGGCGCATGCCTGTAGTCCCAGCTCCTCAGGAGGCTGAGGCAGGAGGATCGCTTGAGCCCAGGAGTCTGAGGTTGCTGTGAGCTAGGCTGACGCCACGGCACTCTAGCCTGGGCAACAGAGTGAGACTCTGTCTCAAAAAAAAAAAGACTTAGAGCAAAAGAATGTCAAATAACATCAATATTTTTATATTGGTTATGTGTTTAAATGATAATATTTTGGATACATCTAGTTTATTATTAAAATTAATTTTATCTGTCCTCTCTACGTTTTTTAGGGTGGCGACTAGACAGTTTAGAGTCACGCGTGTGGCCCACGTTATATTTCTCCTGGGCGGCACAGGTGCGGAGGGCGAGCCCACTCCTGGTCTGGCTGTATGCGGGCGCTCGGCCTTTTCCCGCGAAGGGGGGTTAAGCTGATTTGCCGGCCGCTCTTGCGCCGGGACGCTGGGAGCTGGAGGCTGAGCAGGGTGAGGGCGGCAGGGCGTGCTGCGGCAGCAGGGGCTGTAAGCAGGTTTCCCGTGTGCACTTGGTGCCTTCCCTGTGCGCTGCCCTCCTGGCGCAAGGGCCGTCTCTCCTGTTCTCCCGGGATCCGAGGCACAGTTACGAGCGCCCTGGGCCGCCGGCTGGTTGCAGGCGCAGAATCCTCCCAAGCAGAAATGCTGCGCAGACGCCCCCCCCGCCGCCCAGCCGCTCTCGGAAGGGAGCTTGGCTGTTTCTCATAAACCGGCCCAACCCTTCGCCCTGCAGACTCAGAGCGGCCAAGGCTGCAGTTACAGCGCCCGCGCGGCTGTAAATATTTAAATGGCGTTCAGCTTTCCGACCAAGCACATCGGCAGCCAAGATCAAGCTGTTTGACCTTTTGTCAATTTACTCAGTGAAATACGATCCTCCTGGTCTCCTTTCCTCCAAGTGTTGTCTGTCATCTCCTTTTTTTCATAGTTGAAATGGCTGCGTCTTCTCCAAATGCAGAACGGAGGGTCCATGAGAGTCTTTGCATCGATTGCAAATATACAAATGCAAATAGTAAGATTCGCATCCTTGCCCGCAGACGTCAGGGGCGTTTGGTTTCAGAGGTGGCCAGAATGCGCGAGTTTCAGGACCAGAGGCAGCTGGACAGCAGCTGGCAGGGGTGGGAGGGGCAGGGGACAGTTACCGAATTTGTCTGCGTGGGACTCAGGGAACTTGGGACGTCAACACACGAGTCCTGTGGCCTGTGCTGGTTCTCAACAGACCTCTGCAGGCTCCTGGGGGCGGTGGCCTTCCTGTTGCAAGCTCTGTCTCCAGCCAGGGCACCCGTGGCTACTCAGTGAGGTCTTTTTTAAGGACAGGGAAAGTCAGATGGAGTCGCGGAGTGAGGACAGGGGGAAAGCAAGCACTTTGGGATTCAACGTCGTGTTGCTAAACTGTGTACTCCTGTGCAGACACACGTGGACTGTGGTTTGGCTTGTGTCTGTCTCTGATTTGGAATATTCTCAGCATAGGCATATTTAAAGCCAGATAAATAATATACCAAAGGGAAATCTAAAAAACAACACCCAGAGTAGCTGCTTCCAAATAACATCAGAGGTTGGAGATGGCACGCTTCATGAGGGACAGTCACAGCCGTCAGGGTGACCAGAGGGGAGTGTGGGCACAGCACACTCAGACTCCATCCTGCGCCCGCACGGCCCCTGCCCAGCCCTTGCCACAGGCCGCTTCTGCCCCGTCCCCTTGGATGGAGCTGCAGGTCGATGTTGGTGGCTTTGCTTGCACAAGGAATATCCCTCTCTGTCTGTTGCTCCCCAAACACTATCATTTTGGTATTAGACTATCCTCACCCACATCTCACCTCATCTAAACTTAAAGCTTCTTCTCCCTCCTGGCCGGGGCCTGCTTTGGGTTGAGCAGTGTGTGTAGGGGGGTTGCCTCTTCCTTATTCCCCAGCTGTTATGGGCTGAAGCGTGTCCCCGTCAAAGGTGTTGACGTCCTAACCCCCGGTACCTGTGCATGGACCTTATCTGGAAATGGGGTCTCTGCAGGTGTGAAGTTAAGGTGAGGACGTTGGGATGTGCCTGATCCCGCACAACCGGACCGTACTGGATCCCCTAGAAGAAGGGGAATCTGGGAACAGAACAGACGCTCATAGAGGGACGACACTGTGAGCACAGAGGGAGAATGTTGTCTGCAAGGCAAGGGACACCCGAGGCTCTGGCACCCCATTCTCCTCCTATAGAGACCCCTCCTTTGTCATTGTGTGTGATCGCTGTTGGGGTCTCCCCCGTCTAGACGGCTGCCTACTGCAAAACCACTGGACTGCTCAGTCCCCTCGGGGTGAACATGTGGCCCGATACAATCCGTCAAGACACTGATAATAAAGAACCCTCCCCCCAAGCCTGATCGCTGGGCTTTGTTAAGATGTGTGAGTGTTTTCTACTAAAAACTGGGATGACACAGAGGAAAACAAAACCACAAGACTGTTTGGAAATCAAGGGCAAGGACCTTGTATTCTCGGGGTTGGCAAACTGGTTCTGGAAAGGGCCAGATGGTGAATGTGTTCAGTGTTGCAAACTGTGTGTCTCTGTTGCGACAGCTAGACTTTGCTGTGGTCTCCCGAGGCAACCACTGATGGCATGTAAGCAAGCGGCGTGGCTGTGTGCCGATAAAACTTTATTTACAAAATCAGGTGGGGGCCAGATTTGGCTTACAGGCTGCCATTTCCAGAGTCCTGCTACACACCAATACCTAAGATAGGGCCAAAGCTACACTCCGAGGAAAATGTATAGCTTCGGATCCTCTTATTTTAAAAAGAGAATGGAAAAAAAATCCCCCAAATTAACCAAAACACTCCACGTTGGAAACTAGAAAAAGAATATTATTCTGAAAAAAGAATACTAAAATGAAGCAGAACCAGAAGAGGAGAGTGAATAAAACGGAAAGCAGAACCAGCAAATAGCCTCTGGGGCTGATCCTTTTAAAAAAATGTATAAAATAAAATGTTCTTCATTTTTAAACATTTCATTCACCTTAAAAAGCTTCCCAACAGTTATAATGAGATGACTGTGAACACACAGGGCTTTGTTCATTCTCTCAGTGAAGGACGTAGCTGGTGCTTCTGGTCCTGTGTGACAGTGAGATCTAGCCAGCGCGCATTTAAATTCCAAACACACATTCATGATGTTAAATTTGCCGTGTTAAATTCATGTGCATGCGTCATTAGAAACCTTTTACTTACAATAATCAGGAAGGGCTGATTCTTTGAAAATACTGAGAGACAGAAAGAAGACAGCCTCTGGGTCTGTGTCCAGATTTTATCCAGGTGGAGATTTCATCTTCTCTTGGTCCTCCCTTGCGCTGTGCCCTTAGCCTGGGGACGCTGTGTTGGGGCGGATGGTGTGTGCGTGTGCCGGAGCCTGCAGCTGACCTCTGGGTTTGGACTCGGGCTCCTCTGCTTCCAAACTGTCCAGCTGTGAACAAGTAACTCAACCTCAGCGTTGCTCTCAGTTTTCTCATCTGTAAAGAGGGCACGATGACATTCCCGCTTAACAGGCAGCAGTGAGGAGCAACTTACCACACAGCACATGCTCAGAGCTGCCTCGCTCGTGGGCACAGCCCCCTGAACGTGGATCAGCAGCCTCGGGACCACCATGGCCCCGTCTGTGTTATCACAGTTCTCACATTTCTCTCTGACAATTCGTGTTTTTAAACCTGTCTTTCTGAGCACCCAGCCCCTGGGCAGCCTGCGTGGCTTGTGGCTCTCTCACCCCTGCGTCCGCGGCGTGTGGCCCAAGGACAGTGCCTGTGAGTCCCTGTTTGCTGCTGTCACTGTCCCAGTGCAGAGCAGGACTGGGGGTGCTGAGCGTCATGGGGTGCGTAATGCTAGTAGTCCCCCCAGACACATCCCTGGAAAGCTTCACTGGCAGGGAAAGATGCTGTCGGGAAACCAGGGACTTCCATCATGACCCGGGTTGGAGCTTTTCTCTCTTAACAGAAACAATCGTGTTCTGAAGCCTTTTCATCCTCCACTTAGCAGCCTTCTGATGACATTTACAAAGCGGGTTTTTTTTTTTTTTTTTAAAGAAAAAAGACCGTGTAAATTTTTGTTCAAGGAAAAATCGTTTGAAATCTCTCTGATATTTTCCTCCCAGGTCAGCAGCAAATAAATCGCACTTACCACTGCCAATTTTCTTTTAGGGCACGGTCTGATTTACATTCTAGAAGCACTTGCTTGTTTTGAGGGGGAAAATCTCTCCCCTGCCACTCCCGTTTGCCCCCTAGAAAACAACAATCAGTTAAGAAAACAGCTCAAACCCTCCCTTGTTTACCAAATTGTTGAGAAGTGGTCTTCAGACAATTACAGTGAATTTGGGCTTTCCTGGCAAAGGACGTGGGTCAGCGTTTACATTTGAAAGCACCGTTTTCAGGCTTCCCTGATGCATTTCACATGCCAGGAAGGGAGTGTGCTCTTGGGGCAGATGGGCTTGCGTTTGCTGCCCGAGGGGCCATGGAGCCCCTGGGTGGGCAGGTCCCTGCCGCTGGGTCACGCCCCGTGGGAGGGTTTCCCGGCTGAATCCGCCCTAAAGGGAGCGGCGTGTTGTGCGACGCTCACATTTAGCAGCTCGCGGGGGCTGTGTGGAGTGGGAAGAGCGCAGATGTGGTGTTAAAAGCGGTTCTATTTACAGCCCCAGACTGGGAGCTGGTAGCGTGTTGCCGGAGATGCTCAAATGTTCCCTGGAGGTTTTTAAGAATGGAATCTGCAGCTGGCTGTTGGGGGAGGGGGGCACAAGTCAGCCCCGGGGAGCTCATTGCATGGGAAGGGCGGAAACATGCCCTGTGGACACCTTGCACACCACCCACCAAACCCCGTTGGTTTGGGTGCCAAGGGGCAGATGGAGTTTTCCCCGTAGACGCCTCCTTCTCTGCCAGTGAGAGCTGGGATCTTAGTGTCCATCCTGCTGTCCATGCTGAGGGTGGCTGCCTGGGCTCCAGCTCCTGTCCCAGGGCCTTTGCACGTGCTGTGCCCCTGCCTGGGTCTTGGTCTCTTTCTGTGTCTCAGCACAGCCGGTTCCTTCCCATCACTCTAGTCTTTGCACACAGGACATCTCCTCGGAGAGGCCCACCCCGACCACCCTACCTAAAGTAGCCGACCTCCCAGACCCCTCGTACTGAGCTGTCCTGTTGCTTGTTCGCACACTTGCTGTCTCCGTTGCTCCGAATGGAATGTGTGCTCCTTTGTGCCGGGGACTCATCCTCCTCTCCCTCCCATTCGCTGTCGTGTCTCCAGCACAGGTGGCCGATAAACCCGAGTGAACGCGTGAGGGGCGGTGGCCTCCACTTCCACGAGCTGTGGCCCGAGCATGCTCTCTTTCCCGCCGCGTGCATGGGATTCGCTCTTCTCATCTGTAGAGTGGGCGGCCTGTCCTGGACCCGCGTGATTTCCGTAGAAACCAGCTTTCTTCTCTCTCCCGAGTTCGATGGCTCTGGTCCCCAGAAGGCTTTGGGCTGCCCCTGCCTGCCGCCCGCGCTCTCCCACTGGTGCCCGTGCGGCTGGCCTCTCCCTGCCGTGCGCGTTGTGGAACGTGCGTGGACGGCAGGTGGTGCCGCCGCCTGTGCGCCCGGGCCTGGGGGAGCGTGAGCTCCTCACACGCCACAGCCAGGACTTCTCCACGGTGAGCGCTTACACAGGAGCTTAACTCTCCTTCTGCAATACGAGGCTGGCGCCGATGGCAGGCGGCCATTGTGGGGACACTCAGGACCCCCGAGGCAGCTGTCAGAGGTGGAGAGCCATTGTTGGCGGGCTGGGGGTTTTGGGATGCATCCAGTCCGTGTGTCTGTCCCCCTCAGGCGGGAGATAGGCTGATGCACTCAGACAGGGTCTGGGATCTGCAGCAGAGGCGCCATGGCGTCACAGTGAGAGGCCGCGTGCGCGGTGGTCGGGGCGGTGCCGCGTCCCGGCTCAGATCCTGGCGCCTGCTGCCCACCGGTGTGACCTTGGACAAGTAACTTAGTTTTCTGATCCTCAAAATGGAAATAATGATGGGTCTTGACTCCCAAGGTGGCTGTTGTCGGGATTAACTGGGTGGATTTAACGGAAACATTTTGAACCACACCTGGCCCTTGGAGCAGGATACATAAGGGTCAGTTGATGTTGGTTGTTAAAGTAATAGAGGTTATTATTCCTCCCGGGACAATCTGACTTGTATGACTAATGTCAGAGCCCTGGCTAGAGCGAGGGGCCCTCCTTAAAGTGTGGGGGACCCTTTGGGACTCCCCGGAGACAGAGCCATCTTCTTTTCCCAGTCGGTGTTTGTGTTCCTAGACCCTGTCCCCTGATCCCCGTGTACCGAGCAGGATCTCGCCGTGTCGCCCAGGCTGACTCCCAGCTCCCTGCAGTCTTGAACTCCTGGGCTCAAGTGATCCTCTTGCGTCAGCCTCCCGAGGAGCTGGGACTACAGGTGCCACCACACCAGGCCCAATGCAAAGACTTTTCAGGCACTGAGGGCTGGACACTTTGGCACCAGAGACATGAATCTGACTCTGGGCTCTGCTATTTACACACGGCGTGACCTTAGACACATCATTTGACCTCTGAGTACCTCAGTTTCTCGTCTGTACAATGGGGATGGTGCTTATGTTGAGGCTCAGGTGAGGATCAGTGACCTGTAGCCATAAGGTGTGGCCTCGGGCACGGATGGCACTGGTGAGCTGTCACTATGTCGGCTATGGGTCTGCGGGTGGGGCTGGCGCAGTCACGCATCACGCCCCCTCCAGCCGTGTGGTCGTAAAGGGGGCGAGCTCCCCAAGGCTGAACTCATTTTCCAGTGCTCTCGGCACCGGCACCGGCACGTCCTCACTCCCCACGACTCCAGGAACAACACAGTCGCGGTTTGTTTTTCTATTTTGCTCTCGAGTTAATCCCCAGGCACTGATGAGGGGCGTGCAGCCCTTGAGGCTGATTAGAAGAGGAACAACTGAGCGCAACGGTCACGGTGCAGGAGAAGGGCGGGCGCGGGACGGGGGCACCGACCGCAGACTCGCGCCGAGATGTTGGGGCGAAGGTCCCGCAGGTCGGCTGTCAGAGGACAGCTTCCTCCCACCCACTGGTACGGGCCAGGTGCCGAGATCTGGCTATTTAGCTTTCTGTCTTTGAGTGGCAAACAGAGCAGGAATTAGAAGTATCTGCCGCCTCTGTGATCTGGTTTGATGACGTCACCTCTTCGAGGGCTCAGAGTGAAGCCACCGCACCCGCATTGCGAGGGACCCCTTGTAGTTGCCGGGAGGGTGGGGGACGGAGGCGTGTCCTTGCCTGTCTGCAGAAACATCCGAGCGCCAGGGGGCTGCTTTGCTGGCTTTATTCAGCCTCGTCGGGTGATGTCTGCCTTTCCTTTGGTTTACAACATGCCTGGCAGTTTTGTAGTATTAGAGTTTTCAATTTAATATTTCCAAAGCCCCACTCAGTAGAGTTAGGTTTTTCTCGCATGTCTGAAAAGGGGATAATTTCTTCTTTGAAAACGTTGGCAGTGGGGAGTAATCACCCTCCCCCCGGGTCTGTTTTGATCGTCTGAGGCACAGGGCTGCGCGGCTGGCAGAGGCCAGACTGCCAGGGTGCAGACCCCGACTCTCTGCCTTTCGAGCCGAGGACCCATGAGGGGACCTCTCTGTCCCTTGGTTTCTTCACTGGCAACACGCACAGATGGTCACAGAACCACGTGGGGTCTTTTGAGGATTCACTGAGGCACTTTGAGTGAGATGCGCATAGCAGTGCTTAGTATATAATAAGCACTCGAAATGTCAGCTGCTGTTACTAACACGAACAGTGTTCTTAATTAGGATTAAACAGAAAATCCAATTCTTGCAATAATTTTATTTGAGAAAATAGCACCTGCAATGAACTTCAGTTTGAAAGTAAAGAATTAATTGGGCTGAAGAGAAGCCTAATCTATGACGGAAGGTTCCATACATAATTGTTTCGGGCTTTTAGTGACAGCAAAATTAATTTTCGTGGACGATGATTAAGCTGATGGAATTGCTCTTGAGTGGTAAACGTGTTTAATTAAATGCAAGGCGTTGCTTCCTGGTCACTGAACTCAGGTGCACACTGTCCCCCGGGGGTGTCCCGTTCTCTGAGCTCTTTGAGCTCTTTAGTTCCAGATGGCGGTTCCTTCCTGTCTTCCCTCGTGGCTGAAATGGCTGTTAGAGAGTGACATCGAGAGACGTCGCCGTGTGTGGGTGTGACTCGTGCAGTCTGCAAGAATCCAAACCAGCTAGAACCTACTAGAAAGCTAGCGGGGCCCACGGGGTTGTACGTCCTGGAACAGGGGTGCTGGGGGGCCGAGGGTTCCCTTGCACCCGGGAACTTGCGGAGCAACTCCCTGCCTTCAGCGCTCTGGGATTGTTTTATTGATTTCCATCTCTGGAGAATGGGGCAGCCTGGCTGCTCTTCCTGGGGGAGGTTTTTGTCTCAGCTTTTAATTTGCACCTGTTAATGTTCCGTCTGTCATTCACGGCCAAGTGGAAACACAAGAAATAAAATCTTTCACTCCGCAAAATGGTTGCGGAGCACTTCCCGGGAGCCGTGGGCACAGCGGGTCCCACATCTCACCCCACAGTGGGAACGCGCTGCTTGGACACAGCCCAGTGAGCCCAACACGGTGATGAGGAGGAAACCCGCGGGCCCAGAGTGGTGTAGACGCTTTGCCCAGAAGAACAGCAGCTAATGGGATGAGCTAACTTTTTGGTCAGTTTTGAAAAAAATTAATAGACTTTTTTTAAGGAGCAGTCTTAGGTTTACAGAAAAATTGGTTGGGGCTCCCAGAGAGTTCCCACGCACCCTTCTCTGCCCCACGGCTTCCCCTATTATCAGCATCCCACATTAGCGTGGTGTGTTTGTTACAATGTACGACCCAGAACTGAGACTTTACTATTATTTATCTTATTTTATCTTTTTAAATTTCAGAATATTAAGGGGTGCAAATGTTGTTGGTTACCTGGATTGCCTTAGTAATGCGGTCATGGCTATCAGTGTGCCCCTCACGCAAGGTACTGCTTGTTAGCTACGGTCCCGGGTTCAAGTAAGGGCTCCCTCCTGTATTGAACATCCTGTGGGTTTTCGCAAATGTATCCATCGTTACAGTAACAGTAGCAGAATTGTTTCTCTGCCCCAAAGCTCACCTGTGCTTGACCCGTTCACGCCTCCTGTCCCCAACCCCGGCAGCCACCGACATTTTTATTGTGTCCAGAGTTCTGCCTTTTCTAGAATGTCCTAGAGTTGGAATCCTACAGTACGCGCCCTTTGTGGATTGCTGCTGTCACTTAGCAACGCGCATTTAAGGCTTCTCTACGTCTTTTTGTGGCTTGATGGCTCATTTCTTAACGAGTGTGGAATCAGTCCACCGTCTGGCCGTGCTGGGTTGTTTATCCATCCACCCGTGGAAGGGCGTCTGGGTTGCTCACGTGGGCTCTTCCAAGCAGGGCCTGATCAGTGTCTATTCCCATGTGGGGTGGCTTTGGTATGTGTCATTCTGGGAAGACCCTGGAGAAGGCCAGACGTTAGGGGTTTCTGTGCCAGACATTAGGGGTTCCTGACACTACTTTATTGATGGACAAGTTATTCATCAAATGCTGTCTCGCTGGAGCAAATAGGTGCTGGTTGCCCCGGCCCCTCCTGACTGATAGGTGTTGCGAGGCAGCAGTGTAGTTGGAAACTTCACTCATTTGTTATTTCAGCAAATGTCTGAGTAGCTCCTTTGGCAGGACTCGCTGCTGGGTGCTGAGAATACGGAAAGCAGGGTCCCTGCGCCCATGGGGGTTATGGTCTAGGGGGACAGACGTAGGCCGAGAGGTGATGGGTTTTCTGTAGCGGTGGTCACCGGCCACGCAGCAGTGGGGGAAAGTGGCCGACTGTGGGTCGAGGTCGGAGTGGGGTTTGCCAGGCTGGTGCGACTGGGGAACAGCGGACAGAGCTGGGGGCAGGTTGGTAGGAGGGTGGGTTTTTTTTTTTTTTTGAGACAGAGTCTCACTCTGTTGCCCGGGCTAGAGTGCCATGGCATCAGTCTCTCTCACAGCAACCTCAAACTCATGGGCTCAAGCAATCCTCCTGCCTCAGCCTCCCGAGTAGCTGGGACTACAGGCGTGCACCACCATGCCCGGCTAATTTTTTCTATATATATATATATATATATTTAGTTGTCCAGCCAATTTCTTTCTATTTTTAGTAGAGATGGGGTCTCGCTCTTGCTCAGGCTGGTCTCGAACTCCTGAGCTCAAGCGATCCTCCTGCCTCAGCCTCCCAGAGTGCTGGGATTACAGGCATGAGCCACCATGCCCGGCCGAGGGGGGTGGTTTTGAGGGCAGAGTCCAGGCTGCCTGGGGGGTGACGGAGTGAGCGTGGGAGGGTCCCGGAGAGAGGGAGGAGACGGAGGGAGAGAGGGACGTGGAGCTGGGCACGGTCGGGCTCCTGAGGCCGGGACGAAGAAGTCAGGTGAAACGCGGGTCTTTAATCCCCAAGACACGGCGACCAAGACACAGGGACTGTGGCGGGAGTGAGAAGCTGTCACTCCCCGGGTCCCTGTCACCTGGCCTGGCCCTTCTCCACCCCGAAGCTCAGGTCGTTCTTCCTGTGCTCTGGGTTCTGTGGCTTTTTCATTAATGTCATCATCTCCGTGTGCTGGAGGCCAGTGCTACGGGCAATGGAAAATGATTCGTTTACGAGTAGAAAGAGTCATCCTTAAAGACAGGCAGGTCTCTTCTGCTTGGGCGGTGTGATTAGCTGGCCCAAAGGCGGGGCACGGCTGGGGGAGTGAGGCGGATCGGGGCTCGAACACCCCAAAATGAAGACTTGGGGTGCGATTGTTGACCTTCCTGAGGCTGTTTGTTCACCTCGAAGGGCTTTCCTGAGGCGTTCGGGAGACGTGCGTGGAGAGCTCGGACCGTAGCAAACACCTGCTCCAGACTGACACTGTCCTCTGGCCGTATTGCCCCTGACGTTTCTCTTGCTGATTTCCAAACATTTCCATCTTCTCTCTCCAAATGCATACACTTCTGTCACGAGAGCAGGTGGCATTTCTGGCACCCCTGTTTCTCCTCAGGCTATGACCCGCATATGTGATTCTGTGTCATGGGGAGATTGTTTGGGGTGGGGAGTTCGGGGGAGAAGAGAGTGGTTTAGGAGGAGGTGTGTCTTGTGACGCTGCTCGTTGTCAAAACACAGGTTTTTGCAGCGGTGCCGGGAGCCGTGCGCTCGGTGCCTGCGTGACTCATTACGACAGGCATGCGTGTGCGAGCGGTTCCCATTTGCAGATTGAATTACCGTCCTGTTCAGCTGACACAAAGCAGTCTCTGGCCGGCTCGGGCAGCCCATGAATAAGTAAACAGTCTTCCAGCTCAAGGCTGAGTGCAAACATCAGCGGCTCAGAGAGGCTGGCGGCCCCGGGGGACAGGAAGCCAGTGCTCACTGGGTGGCCCAGGCTGGACGGTCTGGTACCCTGGACCTCTGATCCCAGCGTCTCGTGAGTACTGACTTTGGGGGAAGAGCCTGGGGGTTAGTGAGATGTGGCTTAGACACAGACAGGAAAATCGACCTCCGTGTGCTGCTGGCTGGAGCACAAACGGCTCCTCGGGGCTGAGAGGTGGGAAGAGGAGTTTTCCAGCCTTGTGTGGGGGTGAGGGGTTGTGATAATTGCTGGTCTCAAAACCTTTGGGCCCTCATCGTGACTCAGATCACTGTTGCTGCCTTGTGGGCATTCAGTTCCAGACCTGTGCCCGGGCCAGCATCAGGCTAGGAGGGGCCTTTTGCACAGAGGGTCAGTTCACTGGGGAAGGTGTGGGCAGGACCCTCACAGTATGAGAGGGTCCAGGACGGAGGGCTGCGCAGGTCCCACCTGCTGGGAAGGGTGGGCATCCCAACATCTGACCCTCCAACCTCACCCCCTTAGGAAATCCATATTCCTTGGAAACTTGAGTTTGCTTTTTGCCTTGTTTAGGCATCACGTAATTGGCGTTAAAAACAGCATGTATCAAACAACAAAAAAGCATATATCCAAAGTTAAGTGGAAATTTTTACGCTTGCTTTGCATTTGACTTTCGTGCAGCATTTCCAACGCTTTCAGCCGAAATGATGAGACAGGGTTTATAGCCTTGTGAAGATTTTAGATAATGGCATTAATTAGACAATGGGCATAATTGCAGCATTTTTATTTTGCAGGGAGAACCTTGTGGTGAATAGATCAGACGAGCTGAGTCTGAGCCTAATGTTAAGTAGCAGGACCCAGGGCCTTCCTTGTGCAGGAGAATATTCTGTGCTCCGAGATGGAGATGTTTACGGGGTGGAGCAGGTGGCCGCTGTTTTATGTTGCTTGGCACTGATGGCCGCAGTAAAATGTACCTCCATTAATCGTTGTTTTTGTTTCTCAATCTGCCTAAACAGCTCTGTTAATTAAAACTTTGTATCCAGTGGTATTTGAGCTCTGTGTCCAATTTTACTTGGGAGTCATTAGGCTGGTGATGCCCAGGCCCACAAAGGCATCATCTTGCCGGACCACGCTTGAATTAATAATAATCATTCTTCACGGGCGACCATATAGAGTAGGTTTTCATGTCTTATAATCATTAACAAGCTCTCCAGTCAGCCCGGTGAGGTGTTAGAGCCGTTCGCCCCTTCCATGACCAGGCAGGCAGAGCGGAGAGGAGTCGGGGCCAGGGGGTGGAGGGGGGGGAGGATGAAAGGTTTTGAAAAAGCACAGCCTTGGGGCCCAGAAAGATGGGGGGCGGGGAGAGAGGCAATTTGCTTATTCCATGCAGAGAGCACCAAAATTTGCAAAATGCACCGAGAAGCCAGGAGTTATTGTCCCACCTAATTTTTTTTCCTCTCGTATAGAACCAGGAAATCATTTACATAACTTGCAGATTATCACGACTTCCTGTAATCTTATTTTTCATGCCTTTCTTAAGTCTTTCTCTGCGTGATCCCTTAGAGGAGCAGAATGGGGTGTGTGTTGGTGGAGAGGAAGACTTGGGGGGTTGCATGGAAAGGTGGAAGTTGGCATGTAGTTACGAGTGTCTCTGCCGGGCGGGGGTCTCGGTGGAGGTCTCTGCTTTGATTTGCTTCCTGGTTGGAGACCTCTTGGTGCCTTTCTCTGTGTACTGTGGTCCCCCACGGTGGAGCAGGTGGGCCAATGGCATCACTGCAGATGATTTTAGGTGATTTTTGAAAAAATGTTGTTATCTGATAGCTATTTTATTTCATGTAGTTTAGAGAAAAGACTTGAGCACATCCAGTGAGATAATGGGATTGTACAAGGTTTCCTTGGAGACAAGGTTCGTAGACGAGACTTCAGTGAGTTCCCAAACTAGGCGTAAACACTCTTTTCTCTGGGCTCCGGCGATATTTTTTGACTTGCAAGTGCACGCATGTGATCTAAAAAATCGATAGCGTGTGAAGGTGTGTGGTGTCACGTCAATACATTTTATTTTGGGATGTTGTATTTTTGGAAGATCTAATTAGGTAACATCTTTAATCAGGATGTGTTCTAAAACTTCTACTATGTTTATAGAACTTAAAGGTATTATATTATTCAGAATAGCAAATCTTACTAGAATACATATGTTTGGTATCTTGGTTGGTCTTTTTTAAGTTTAAAAGTAATAATTAAAATTATGTTTTGTGATCATTTAAAAACAAACAAACAAACAAAAAAAAGCTATCTCCTGCTGCTCCGTCCTTCTAACCCAATGTTTGTACTTCTAGTGGTTTCTTCTCGAAGTTACCTAAATGATACTAAAAAATATGCCTGTACTTCTATTTGATGACTTACCAATTTTCATAGGTCAAAAAATAGCACTTTCTGTGATGGTAGATAAGTGGTTTTCAGCCAACAGGGCTAATGTTGTCTTCCAGGGGTCAGGTTGGGAGACGTTTTTGTTTGTTGCAGTTCGGGGAGAAGGGTGCGTGACTGGCACCTGGTCACAGGCTGCTGCCAGACAAATGCACAGGACACCCCACGACAGGGGGTTGTCTTCCCCCAAATGTCGCACTGCTGAGGTGCAGCAGCTCCGGGGGGTGGGAAGGTTTAGCTACCTCAGATCCTTCCCCAGGCGGCACCTACAGCGAAATTGCCACTTTGGTGAAGTCAGTAATTCGTGTTAACGTTGCTGCTATGTATGTATTGTTAGCTGCAGCAGCAATTAGTGACTGTGATTACATTTCCCTCACTGTGTAGCCTTTTCGTTTTCCTGGAGTTATTAATCACCTCGCTTTTAACTGTTTTGCAGTCCACATGCTGAAAACTCCGAGTTCTTGATGATCTCAAAAGCTTTTCCTGAGTCTCTTTTTCTCCTAGAAACTTTACTTCTAAAACCCGTCGTCTTCTCGTTTCAAACTCATTGTTCTCTAGGTCTAGGGCTCAACTGTCACCTTGGAATTTTTCCCTGTCACCGTTCAGGTTGGATTTGTTGTTTCTTGGACTCTCTGTGGCTTTTCCTTTTATTTTTATTTTTTTCGTTTGTTTTGCTGCAGCACGTTGACCAGTCATCTCAGAAAGGACACGCGGCGGGGGGGGCGGGGTACATTCGGGAGTCTTTGCACGGATGGCCACATCCCTTCTTTGTCCTCACGCTTGACTGGCAGCTTGTTTGGGCGTGGAATCTTAAGTTGGAAATAATATGCAGTCAGAATTTTAAAGACATTCTGCCGCCTTCCAAGATTGTTGAGAAATCTGACGATGCCTTAACTCATTCTTTTCCTGAAAATTCCACTTCTTCTTTTTCCTTATTATCAGAAGTATTTAGGGTCTTCTCTTTATCATCCGTCTGCTCAAATGTCATGCTACCCGTTGGCATAGGTCTCTTTGCACCTACTTTGCGGAGCACCTGTGGGATCCTTCAATCCAGAACGTGTTCGTATGTTTTACTGACAATTTCTATCTCTGTATTTCCTTGTTCTGGAAATCTTATTGGTAAATTGGGACCTCTTGGGTGGATCATTAAAGTCTTTTTTTTTTCCTTTAATATTTTCTATCCCTTTGGGAGGTTCCCTTAACTTTATCATCCAAATGTGCCATTCAGAATTTCACTTCATAATAGCAAGTATCGTTTTCATTTACAAGAGTTCTTTTTGTCCTTCCTCGGTCTTTTTAGCATCTTGTTCTTGAATTTTAGATGCTTTCTGAGGATACTTGTTAGATTTTTTAAAAGTCTATTTTGGTTGCCTGCATGATCCCTCTTTTTTCTGAGTTTTATTTTTATGTTCTTTGAGTCTTCCATGGTAGAGGTTTTCGAAATGTAGCGAGTCATCCTTGGTCGATCGTTTGGTTTTGGAGCAACATCTTGACACGCGGTGGGTGTCGGTGGGCCTGGTGGTGATGAGCTCACTCCAGGGTGCGTGTCAGGGACCGACCGCTGTGTCGTGGAAGCTCCGGATCTCAGCACTTGGAGGTCTTTGCTCTTGGGCTACAGCTTACTGTATACAAAACGGTGTTCCCGTCTCCTGCCTGGTGTGAGAGTGGCCGGGGGGGACGTCCAGCTACCCGCATTATCCACGCGGACCAGGGGAAGGGTCCTCCCAGGCAGACCCTGTCATTTCTCTCTTTTCAATATTGCACTTAACTGTCACGACTGCCACCTGATACCTCTGAGTCCTGACCTGTGTCATTAAACATAAAAAATAAACCCCAATCTCCTGTGCAGATCTCTTTCCCTTACGTCTCCTCTGCTCAAAATTCTAAGCCTTATTAAAGTCTGGCTTGTGCTAAAATTACAAAGGCGTGTTCCAGCCTTCCCCGTCGGACTGGGAGGACTCAGTCTTGTTTATCTCTGGGTCTCACACCTGTCAGGAGCTTTGGAGGTGCTCGGCTAATGTTTGCTAAATTAAAATAAATTGGATTTTGGCCGCACAGACTGTTTTCCTGTTCCAGACTCTAGCGTAAAGTCTGCCTTGCTCTCGGTTCTTCCGCTCACGCACGCCGGTTAATTTAGACACAGGACACTCAGGACTTTTTGATAAAACCTAAGGTAGTTCAATTTACCATCTTATTCTGTGATTCTAAGGAGTTTAAAGACTCTTTTTAATGAAATAAAAGGGAAGTAAAAGAACTTCTGATATTTTGATTGAAGACCCTTCCCCTGGTCCTCATGGGTAATGCGGGTAGCTGGACGTCCCCCCGGCCACTCTCACAGGTTGATTGTTTATGTCAGCTTGAGGGTCTGCTGACAGATGGGAATTTCTGTTCTTCAATACTTGGTGGCAAGACGGGCATTCCCTGAGTTCACTGTGAGCAGCGTGCTCGCTGGTTTGCATATTGACTTTTATTAATGACTCTGACCTATAATAATACTTTCCAGAGTCTTCTGGGCACCAGTCATGTTTTGATAATTAAGGACGTGTGCAGAGCAAGCCCGGATGTTGACTTGCGCTCTCAGGGCTGGCCCTTGCTGTTGCCAGTCAAATCTGGATAATTAGTGCTAAGTACATTTCTCCTGGCAAATTCAGGAACTCGGAGGTGTGCTCAGTCTGCTTGAACAGCCGTGACAGCTTTGTGGAGGGCGTGTGGGTGTGTTTTCACATTGCTTTGCACCAGGGGATGTGACTGAAGGGAGAGAAAGGTCTCAGGTTGGGAGGGCCACGAATTAAGTCTCAAATCTGTCCCTCCCTTGACCCGCAGGGCTCTGAACTGGAGACTGATGGCATTTCCTTTGCCCACCTCTTGCATTGAGGAAGGCGGAAGACGCAGAAAAGCCAACTTACCAGACATTCTTTTGTGACAGAAGACTGTGTGTGCTTCTTCTTGCAGCTTAGAAATGACCCGCCACACCTGAAGCCCACAGGTGCCGAAGCCGTGCTTGGTCAGACCACACCTTTGGAAGACCCACCGGGGACCTTCCCAAGTTTGTGTCCTGAGACCAGGAACCCGGCGGTGGAACTTTGCGGTAAGGTGACCTTTCCTCTTTCTGAAGCTCTATCGCCATGGTCGATTAGGGGCTTTGTCTGTCCTTCCATCGTTGAAAAACTTATTCGAGACATGTTTATCAAGTGCCAGCTGTATGTCCCTTAGTGGGGCAGGACAGAGCAGATGTGGTCTGCACCTCGGGCGGGGCTGAGGGCCGTGGGAAGGGTGACCAGCGTGACCTTCAGGTTTGGGCGTGGGCAGCGCGGTGGAGGGAAAGTACCGTTTCCTAATAGGAGAAAGACTGAACAGGCATCGGGTTTGCCCTGAAAGCCCATTTTGAGTGTGAGTTATCCGAGACACACCTAAACACGGGGGAAGTCAGCACTCATCCAGGTTCAGAGTCGGGGAGTGAAATCTGGGCCGGCTCAGTCACCCCTTTGCGAAGTGCTTGGTCTGAGGCCCGTGCGTGTGGAGGCGTGACCTGGACACGGGCAGCAGTTCACACTGTGCGGTCGTGGACTGGTCCAGGTGGTGAGAACAGTAGCTGCCTCCTGCTGCCAAAGGCTTCCCGCCTGCAGTGGCTAGGCAGGCCCGGGCTGCCGTGACCGCCCCGTTTGCGTCTGGATCGTGAAGCAGAAGGTGAACCCGCCGAGCCCTTGGTGCCCCTGCCTGGGCGTGGCATCGGGGCTACTCGTGGGTGAGACCAGTGCGTCTGGGTCTCGGGTTCTGGTAAACGCAGTGGTGGGGGGTAGTGATGGTGGTGCTGGTGCTGGTGGTGGGGTGGGGAGTGGACATGGGGGTGGTGATGGTGATGATGGTAGTGATGGTGGTGATGATGGTGATGGTGGAAGATAGTGGTGATGGTGACGATGGTGATGGTGGAGTATAGTGGTGATGGTGATGATGGTGGCAGAAATGGAGCCAGGATGTGCCCAGTAGACCTGAGTTTACACCCGATCCTCTGATTTTTGTTTCATGCGCTCATTTTCCCTGGGAGGAGGCAGGAAGGGCCTGTGCGTGACGCTCTCAGCTGTTTCAGATGCAGATTTGCCCTTTGTGACCATTTCGTTCCTGTTACCACTGAGCCACTAATCAGCACTTAATGAGGAAAGGCAGCATCCTTGGAGGTGGGGAGATTCATGGAAAATATTTCTAAACCCTTCAATTTTCATCGTTATCAATATAATCATATCAAATTCTTCAATAGCTATAATTTGTGAGGCTCTGTCTCAACTGAGTGGTGTGGGTTATTATTCGTGTGCGATTTTTTCCAAGTGCGTTTATTATACGTGGCCTGTGGGTTACAGAAGTTAATCTGTTCTCTGTGAGATCACAAGCAGATTATTTTGAGGGCTTATTACTGCTTCGATTTTTTATTTTGGTCATCTGGGGTTGAAAGCCACAGAGCAGGGTGATACACAAGTGTGTGCGACTTTCCTATATTTGGAATGAGTGGATTTTTTTTTGATAGATTGTTGGCTGCTTGGAATTGCAGATGCATCATTAAGTTATTGCGTTTAAATTTAGCTCTCGTTCTCACTTTGGAAGGGAATGGAACGTTTGAATTACTTCACCACGAAGGGAAAGCAATGATAAAATACAGCCTCATGACTTTTCGGAACAGGAGGTCTAGCCAGTGAGTCTCAGGGGGTCTGAACATTTGACCCCAGGGTGGAGGCTCCCTGAGAACCTCAATGGCTGCTGAGTTTAGTCTCTCCCGGGGCAGTGTTTCATATGCAAAACTGTAACGATCATTATTGTCAATACCAGCGTTTCTGTCTCTTTGAACTGGGCTCAGGGCCCCCTGTGTGAAGAAGACACCAGAATGCTCATTCACAGGCCTGAGTTGGGCAAGTTATACAGCAACACTTCTGCAGAGACTGTGAGTGTGGGTGACAGCTTCAAAGCCACGTCATCTTGTCAGATTTCAAGGGCAACAGACACTCATTGAAAAAGTCACATCCGACAGAGATGTACAAAGTAAAGCCTTAAAGTCCCCCGTAAATCTTCCCCTAATCTTCATGGTGACCATTATTAACGGTTTGGGTTTCTTTTCAGAATCTCAGCCCTTTCCCTGTTCATACACAAATGCAGCGTCTTGATGTAGTCTAAAATAGATCAATGTGCATGTACAAAAGTGGACATGTATGTACGTGTGCATACACATACGTTTATATCTGTGTGTCCCAGTACATGCATAATCTGCTCTGCAACTTTTAAATTAGTGTTCACTACTTGAGCATTAAATCGATATATTTACTTTGTAAAAACCCAAGTGTTTTTTGACTCTTCGGTTTCTACCAGGATAGCCCCTGTCATCAGCGTGGTCCCACACACACACACACACACACACACACACACACACACACACACACACACGTGTGCGCGAAACCCTATCATACAGTTTTGTGTGTGCTTTAAAGAAAACTATTTTTCTGCAGGTTGGTAATTTTCCCTTTCCAGAATATTTCTTAGAGATCTTTCCATATCATTTCCCTGTCACATTAGCGCGATCCTGCTACGCTACCTCTTCCTCTTAAGTCGCTGTGTATTGTCCAGTAGCGCAGCTGTGCCGTGGTGTCTTGGTTCGGGTTCTCCAGGAGCGAGTCCAAAGTGAAGACTCCAGGGAAAGCGGCTTCTTCGGGCATTGACGCCAGGACGTGTCGGGAGGGCGCAGGGGCACCAGTTGGTATCCAGCCAGCTGCCTCTGTGGGCGGCGGGGCCAGTCCTGCCGCAGAGCGCGGGGCGCTTCATGGAGCACACCGTGGACTCAGCCACTTGGGCGGGGGGTGCGGGAGCTGGGGTGTCCATCCGCTGGCGCCCTTCTGCCTTCTGCTTGGCTGAGGTGATCTTCCAGGTGCGTGAACGCTCTGGCGTGTCCTGCTCACCCTGCACACGGACCGGGCCGGGGCGTCAGGCACAGAGATGCGGGTGTCGGTGGGGGGCAGGTTGGTGAGTATGGAGATGAGTACCAGGGGCTACGGGGGGCTTGCTGACCCCTGCTGAAGGCACTTGCTCCTGGTTATTATAATACCAATTTAATTATATGTGGATATTAACACGTGTATGTATAAACAAGTTAACTAACCATTCCCCCGGCCGTGTTTAACTATGACCCGCACTGCCGCAGTGAACAGCTTTGCGCATGCTCACCTGGGTACACGTTACTCCGGAATATGTGCAAATGTGCGTATATTCGTATGAGCATTAAAATATGTAGAAAAAATTAAACAAAAAACCCGGGAATACGTGTGTGTGTCTGTCCACTATAATCTGCTTTTAAAATTCAATAGTGCGTCATGGAATCACCCCAGTCTTCAGCAGTCGCGCAGGACTCAGCGTATGTCTGTCTTGGTTTTGTATTCTGTGTGTGTGTGTGTGTGTGTGTGTGTGTGCGCGTGCGAGTGTCTGACAACCTGGCTGTGTGCCTTTCAGGTGTTCGGTAAATATTTGTGGAGACGAGGCCTCACTGACACCGGGAGGAAATGGCCCCCCGGTACTGCGGGACTTTGGCCAACACCATCTGTTCCTTCCTCTCCCTGCTAGATAAGTCATAGCGTTTAGGCGAGAGCTCTTTTCTCCATGCCGTGAGCTCTGGGGACAGAGGTCACGTCCAAGCACTGAGCAGGGTCAGAGGGAGAGACATTTCATCTCCTCCTTTGTGGAGAATTTGTGACTGTCAGCCTGGGAAGGCATCGCCTAAACGCACTGACGAATCCTGCATTTCTGCGAGTGCTCCACAGGCAACAAAATAGAAACAATCAATGAAACCAACCTACCATCGTGTGTTCATTGCAAAAAAATAGATTTACTAGATAAAGTTATAACTAGCACATTAACCAATGGTTTCATGTTAGTCATATAAAGTTTCCTTTTTCAATAAAATCGTGCATGTAAAACACAAACTCATTCGAAGAAAAAGTGTCAGTTAAAAGCTGGCACACGGAGATGGCAAAACTTGTGATGTCTGGGGACACCCAGGTGCCTGTGACCTCAGAGACGCGACCCCGTGAGGGTGTCACGGATTGTTCTGGCAAGACCTGGGCACTTCCTGCCACCCAGAGCCTCAGACGGTGCTGCCCTGTGACGTCCCAGGACCCCGGCACGGACTGTCTCGGCATAATGTTATTAGCGTGGGCATGTCTGGTTATAATGGCTCTTAATGTCATTAGTCTTCATGATTGAAGCAATTATGTATTTTAAATTCCATTTTGTTTGTTTCTTTTTCTTTTCTTTTCTTTTTTTTTTTAAGTAGACAAGTCAAAATGGAACAGGGTCTGTTGATACTGAAGTCTCAGCGCCAATTACTGTCAAAGGATTCATTAGTGCCGTCCTGGGCTGTCAGGAAATGCGTGCGATGCTGGCCTGCTGTCCTCGGTACCAGGCCTGGTTCAGGGGTGGCTCTGGGTTTGTCTGCGGGGGCGGCAGGAAGCTTCAGGGAGCGCGAACGCGTGTATCAAGGGTTTTGCAAACGGCGAGGAAATGGTCGCGCTTCCAGCTGTGACATATAGGTCTCGATATTGTTCCATTCCTATGTCTTGGTGAACCCAGGCCCCGAACACAGTTGACTTATTCCTCTGCTGTACAGAAAAGAGAAATGAAGCTGCCGGGGTAGCCTTGCTCAGGTAGGTCTCTGGGGCTTGCCACGCCCGCGGTGTTCTGTGTGCCTGGGTTTCCAGCTTGTACATGACGGAGAACCAGCTCAGACGTGCTCAGAAAACAAAACACAACAAAAAAAACCGGGAGTTAATTGACTGGTGTAGTTGTAGATTCCCTTCAGGAATGGCTGGATCCAGGAGCTCAGTGTTCTGGGAATCTCCATCCGTTCCCTCTGTCCTGGCTTCAGTTTGAATTAGAGCCCTTAACCACGCACATGGAGTTCACGGCCTGGTTCTGTCTCCACGTGGTGTTGGCACGTCCGCAGTTGGGCTCGAGAAGGCCACAGAACTTTGTACAACCGTCACTCGGGCGCCATGCTTTCTACGCGTGGGAGGTCCCCACTTAACGCTCATCTTTCGTCATCGTCCCATCTGGGAAGCCTTGGGACCAAGCTCATGCGTTTTCAAGGTCATGTAAGGTTGTCCCCGTGTGGGAAAGACAAGGCTCCCAGGGACTGGTGTGGGAAATGACCCGGCCCTCACCACGTCCCTCCCTGCAGGGGTGAGGGGTGCGCGCTCGCGTTCTCGGGCCTCTCCCGCCAGCCACTCCCACGGCGCGTTGCTAACATAACCACGCCAGGGAGCACCGACAGGCCCCAGCCTCCCGCAGGTGTGCGGGTTCCCCGTGTCATCCACGGCCGTGTGGGGTGGTTGACACTGGGTCACGCGGGGGTCCGTTATGGGTCGACTTGGGCTCCCCAAAAAGAATATGTTGGAGGCCTGGCCCCGGGACTTCGGAATGTGACCTCATTTGGAGACAGGGGCTTTAGATAAAGGTAGTCAATGCAAAATGAGGTCATTAGGGTGGGACTTAATCTACGGTGACTGGGGTCCTTACACAAAGGGGGATTTGGACACAGAGACACAGGTAGGGATGAACACCTGGAACGTGAGGGCAGAGGTCGGGTGATGAGTCCACAGGCTGAGGAAGGCCCAGGAATTCCACCAGCAGCGAGGAGGGGCTGGGGACAGCGTCTCCCTCAGAGCCCCAGACCACACCGACCCTGCCGACACCCTGGTCTTGGACTTCTGGCCCCAGAGCTGTGGGACATCACCTTCCTGTTGTTGGGGCCACCTGGTTTGTGGAACTTTGTCGTGGCGGCCCCGGGAAACTAACACGAGGTCTCTGTTTCTGGCTGTCCCCAGGGGAAGGGGACTTGCTCAAGAGCCTGCGGGGAGGTGACGGGCGGAGAAGCGTCAGGAACTCGGTGGCAGGTGCCAGCGGACGGAGCCTCAGGGTGAGCTGCCAGGTTAAAGCTGCTCCAGCAACTGCTGTTTGTTTGTTTGGTTTTGGGTCCCGCCCTCGAGATTTGGATCCAAGGGGCTGGTTGCTGAATTGGCCTAACGTGGGTCTCGGACCCGCCTGCGGCTGGCGGAGGGGCGATCCCTGCACTGCCCCTGTCGCCAGCCCGCTTCACAGCGGGGCCCGGAGCTTTGGCAGGAGAGTGAGCCACGGCCTCTGAGGTCCTTCGCGCCCGCTGTCGCGTTGCACCAGCTGAACGCCTCGTGGGGGTGAGCGTTCGGCTCGAGCGGCCTTCGGTCTTCTCCCCAGTGCAGAGCGCCAAGGACGCCTCTTTGCCGACACGGTCCAGCCACCATCTCCAGCCTACAGGCGCCTCGACCCACGGTCCGCCCAGGGCCTGTCCAGTCTCCACGGGTAACCAGGCGACAGAGGCACTCGCCGTGACCACCATCCCCAGAGTGGAGCGGCTCCCAAACACGGACAGACGGGCAAGGGATCAGGAAGGGACATTGATAAGGGAACGTGGCCACAGGTGGAGCTTAATGTTTAACCCGGGGCGAGGAATCTGTGCCGTTCCCTTGACGACCTGCCCATGTCTGACAGAGGCTGCCTGCGATCGGTGACCAGGGGAGGCGTCAGAACCACAAAGCCTGCACACTTCCCGTCCGCACGGACATCTCGCGGTGGCTTTCTCGGCCCTCTGCTCAACGGTGCCCTGCTCGGCTTGGGGACTCAGCGCGCAAGCTCCACTCTGCAAACCCGGAGGTGGGAGTCTCTTTGGATTGAAAGGGCGGGTTCCCCGGGGAGTAGAGCAGGGCCAGCCCGGGCAGCGAGGTGAAGACCCTACAATAAATATATCCGGTTACCATACAGTTCTTTTTTAAAAAGGGTAACTGACATGTGTAACATTTTAACCTGATTCTCTCTGGGAAGGACTTTTTGCGTTGACCTCATTGAATGAGGTGAGGCTGTAGGCGGCGGAGCGTTAGCGCTGAGCGCAGGAGAGGCGTGACCGACTGTTTAGACAACGTTTCGATCCTGTCGTTGATACGGTGATAGACAAACCAACCGCTAACTCAGGGCCTGGGGAAAACCGTTCCTTCCTCATTTGCAAAATTGCTTCGGGGTGCTGTGAGCCTCTTCTGAGAGCTGGACTTGACTTCCTAAATGCCTCAGAGTTCTAGGAAGACCTGACAATCTGCAGACACCACCACGTTTTCTAACGATCAGGCAGCATCTCCAAGTGGCCCAGACAACTAAGCTATTCTTGTTCTCCCAAAATAATTTAATTCACCTGTGTTCTGTTAATTTGGAACCCAGGTTCGTCTGCAGACCTGCGGGGTCGAAGGCACTGTGCTGGTTGAATGCTGGCGCAGACCCGGGAGCCTTCCCTGCTCGCTTTCTGAGCCCCCAGCTGCAACAAGAGCCCACCCTCCTCCGCCGGAGGAAAGGCTCTGGATCCTTCCAGATGCCGGGCTCAGGCAGCTGCCGGCACCAAAGGAGCTGGCGTCAGAGGAAGCTGTTTGTCGTTTTCGCCTAGAGCTGTACCTGGCATGTCCTTAGGGCCAGTGGGGCCAGAGCTTTTGCTGAACCACAAATTTGCGCCCCAGGGCAACGTGCGCTAGGAAACAGCGCCGCTAGCGAGGGGAGACGAGGCCCATTCCTCTCCGTGTGTGTGTCTATATGTGTGCACGCATGTGTCTCTGTGTCTGTGTGCGTATGCATGTGTCTCTGTGTTTGTGTGCGCATGCGTCTGTCTCTGTGCGTCTATGTGCACATGCGTGTGTCTGTGTGCGTCTGTGTGCGCACGTGTGTCTCTGCGCACGCATGTGTTTCTCTGTGTGTCTGTGTGCACACACATGTCTCTGAGTGCGTCTGTGCACACGCACACCCAGTCCCCCTCAGATGTCCGGCTGTTACGGGATACCACGGACAGCTCCCCATTTGTCCCGGGCCACGTGCAGACAGAACGCCGTGACCTGTACTATCAGGCGTCTTTCGCTCTCAAACCCAGCACTGGTCTGCAGGTTTCTTTGCAGACTCGAAGCGTGGTGTGAGCCTGCGCATCTGCCTGCCTCGCTCTCCCGCCAGGCAGCAGGACTCCCACCTGCAAGAGGGGAGAAACTGATGCCTTGGCCTGGACCACGTCTGCTCCGGGGCAGGAGGCCAGGGAGGTGTCTGAGGCGGGCACGTGGGCTTCTCCACGTGGCCCGCTGGGTGGGCTGAGGGGCCATACAGGTGTGTCGACGGAGGCTCGAAACCTTTGCGCAGCGCCGCAGGGAGACGCCGGCCACTGCTTGTGGAAAATGGTGCTTTTTACATGTACTGGGCATTGTTTTCTTAGTCCTGCTCTCGTCCTTCTTACATGGGTCACACTCCGTACCCACATGGACCACGCGTGCCTTCCACACCCGCGTCCCGGTACACGATCACACACAAAGACCTGCATGCCCACACTTGGGCCTTTTGGGGGTTTTGTTGCTTTATTAAAAATGGGAATTTATTGTATATGTGTGTATTTATATATGTGTATATATATACGTATACGCACACATCCCTATATATATTTTGATAACTTGTTTTACTCACCCAAAAGTATGTCATTAACATTTTTCTCGTCAATATGTAGAATTCTAGTTCATTATTTCGAAGTGCTCTGCTCTAGCCCGTATGGTGCGGACGCACCACAGTTCTGCTCAGCTCTGGTCAGTAGATGATCCCAGTAACACATTCTCGTTTTCCCATTTTTCCTTTCCCTCTACTGTGCTATAATAAAGATCCTTGTGTGTATAGTTTGACGGTTTTTATTTTATAAAATTCATTTCTAGGAACCTGTAGGTCAAAATATGTGTCCCGTCTTTTAAAGGATGGTTTTCAAAAAGACCCTGGGAATGGACTCCCCAGCAGTTACGAATGCACGTCCTGTTCTTTATACGCTCCCCAGCACTGGGTGTTATCACTCTATTTTTTTGTGTGAGAAATATTGCGTCGTCAGGGTATAGAGTATATTGTCAGTCGGTTTCCATTGTTCGTTTAATTCACAGCTTCCGACTGTGAGTGAGGCAGGGCGTGCTTAGTGAGCTTCTGATGTTCCTCGATTCCTGGGGACGCTGCTGACTCATGCTATTCCTTGGCCATGACTCACTTATCTGTGTCTTCGTTGTCCTATCTCGGGAATGGGAACAGTGGCATCGATGTCTTTTGCTTCCGACCAGAGAGTACATATGGATCTGTGCTGCCGGGTCTAAGGCACCACAGAAACAAAGCGTGGACTATATATACCGGTGCATCAGACAGGCAGCGTCAGCCGCAGTGCAGCCTCTTACCACTGCCGTACAGGGATAGGGTTTGCTTTGCTCAAGCGGCAACCCCGAGGTTGCCATCCTGGGGTGGTGCGAGGGCTCAAAGGACCCAGCCTCCTTCTAGCTCTGCTGTCCTCAGGGTCGTACAATGGCTGCTGTGCCTCCTGGCATTGCGTCTGCATCCCAGGCAGGAAGAAAGGGAAAAGAAAGGGTGAGGGCTGAGGGGCGTTCTCTTGGTGAGGCTTTGTCTTTCTCTTGAGGAAAGGAAGAGTTCTGTGCCAGGCATTTTCTGTTTGCCTCCTGGCTGCAGCCCCTGCTCCCTTTGTTCTGCCCTCTGCCCTGGGAGGCTGACCGCTCTGCACGCCATCTCTCAGGTGCCCTTGGCCTCTGGCTCCCAGGCGAGTGTGGCCAGCGGAGGCCCTGGCGGGAGACTGGAGAGGGGCCGGGGCGTTGTAGAGACTGCTGGCCCTCCCGACGGTGGTCACAGCCTCCCATGGTGGCCGCTTCCTGCACACCCCCCACCGCTGTGAACTGTCCCTCCCTAAGTGCCCCTGTCTGCTCCTCAAGTGGCCTCGTTCGCCCTGGTCTGACAGGCGAGCTGTCCTGGGACGGCCACCTGCATTGCTGACCAGAGATGTCACGTGGCCGACCTTGAGGCGGGGAGCTGGGATTCGTAGCAGAGACAGGCAAGGGGAAGGGGCCTGAGCGGCCTTTCCTTAGCTCGCTCAGTGTCTGTCTAAGAGGACTGGCGCGGGCGGAAGTCACGAAGACGGGGCCCAGTGGGAGCGTCACGATCAGCAGCTGTCGAGTGGTAAGTGCCAGACTTGGGGGGCTGGGAGGAAAGACGGGGGGCGTTTTTATCCCTCAGGACCCGTCGTGCTGCAAGTGACAGGTCCCAGCTCAGACCCGTGGGCTGGGCCTTGCTGCACCGGGAAGGAGGTGCCGGGCCTGCGTCGCGGAGCCGCGGGGACGCTGGCGCCATCGGAGAGCGCGGAGCCAGTCGCTTGGAGCACGGAGGCGCCTCGTCGGCCTCCCCCGGTTCTCCTGATTCGCGTTCACTCCATTCTCTCCGACGTCTTCCCGTCTCCGTCTTCACCGTCATCTCAACCTGTTGTCTTCAGAATTGCTCTAAAAACACCGGTTTCCCACCGTGTGCTCTCCCTGCCAGCTCAGGCCCCAGGGGGTGGCCCGGGGGACGCCCCGCCCAGGGCTGCCGTTCACTCCCCGGGCCCCTGGGTCAGACCTCTCCCGGCTTGGGGGTTTGCACACAGCGGAGCGACTCGCGCCCTGCGGCCCGTCAGCCTGCGTCCAGCTGTGGGAGGCGAGGCCGACGTCCCAACAGGGCCGGCGTGTTCTGCAATCGGGGCCAACACTCAGGTCATTCCGAGCAGATGTTTTACTCGGAGGCCTCTTCTCTGGCCCAGAGACGTGACTGCATGCCACTCCCAGCTGTGCCGTGTGCCGCCTGCCCCGGCCACGCTCTCTGGGCCACGCAGGTGCTGGCCAGGTCCCACGGCCTCTGCTGGGCAGGAACTCACGATTCCTCGAAGTACCCAGGAGACGGCGTCTCAGAGGCTCCCCGTACCTGTCTCAGGTACCAAACCTGCAGCAATCGGACCTCTTGCATTTGCCCTCCTCAGGCCTGGAGGCATCTCTGGGCGGCGCCCTGTGCAGCCCAGAACTTTCTCAGTTGCAGCCTTTGAGCAGCCCCTTGGCAGGCCGGGGGTGGACACGTGTTCCGTGTCCTGCTTGCCAGGCCTGCGCTATTTGCAAAATGCACAATTACAAGTGTTTCACACAAGGACACAAGCCCTCGCCGTGTCCGCGTGCCAGGGCTGGGATAGAGCTGTCCGAGGAGCGAGTGCTCCGGCCGTGCGGAGAGGCGGAGGGCCTTCTAAATCAAGGCTGTGTAAACCTTCCGAACTCCCACAGCCCTCGCTGCAGCAGTAAATCCTCTCTGCGGGGGACGCCGTCGCTGCCAGCGCGGTTAATATCTGCAATTTATACCTGCGGCGGAGGCCGGCGCCGGCGCCAGCATCTTCCAGCGAGGACCAGAAGGCAGCACTGATGGTAGAGAAAGCAGCCCGGGGCTCCGTCCTCTGGCAGAGGAAGAGATAAAAAGGCCGAGGGGGCGTCCTGCCCTGTGGTGTCTGTCACAGGCTGCAGCTCGGGGGACTGAGGGAGGAAATGTCACCGCGAACCTGAGAGCAGAAGGCGGCTCCGTGAGTGCCGAGCGCTGAATGTTTCCTTAAACCAGGACCCTGGGAGGAGTCAGGACAGAGAGCCGTGGCTCGAGAGGAGGACGTGGTCCTGCTGTGCCGAGCAGCGAGGCTCGCAGAACCTCCTTGACAGCTGTGCCACCCGAGCTCCGAGTTGGTGGCCCGAGGCTGAGTTCAGGCTCGGCCCCTCGGGCTGCCTGGCCGGGGCACAGCGCCTCCCCCGCTGGCCTTTCCTGTCCCCTGCTGGGAAACGAGGTGTTGGATCGGACGCTCCCCACGGCCCTTTGCTGGAAACTGTCTCCGAGTGGATCGTGCAAGAGCTTCAGAAACTGGCAAACTCAGATGGTGGCCTGGGGCTCCCTGGACAGCAGACGTCCTGACCCACCACGCGGGTCATAGTGGGGGTCGGGGTGGTTGATGCTGAATGTAAAGGAGGAAAATTATCTTTTACGGGTCACAAAATCGTGTGGATTGCTAGGACACGTTACCGCGTTTTTACCCTTTTGTTTCTGCTTATCAAAGAGACAGGTGTTAATTGTCAAAAAAAAAATCTGTGAAGTATTATACAAGCATGGAGCAGTTTTAAAAAAATTATCCACAGAAAATGGTGTAGACCTTCCCTTCCAAGTTCCACCGTGAACCCTGGAGGCAGCGAAAGGAGAGCTCCGGGAGGGGACGGGGGAGCCGAGTTGGTTACGGACCCAGAACTGGAGGAACAAAATACTGGCAGGGCCTTCTAGGCCCCCTGAGACGGCAATTCTGTGCGTCCGCTTGACTGGGCTCAGGGGAGCCCAGGGAGCTGGTGAGACATTATTTCTGGGTGTGCCCGGGAGGGTGTTTCGGGCAGAAATCAGCGCTGGAATCGTGGACTGAGGAAGGGGGGCCGCCCTGCCAGGGCGACAGTGGCCTGGCCTGGAAGGTTTCTTTGATCCGAGAGCTTGAAACTTCCCTGAGATGCCCGGAGACACCGGCCAGGAGGCTGCGTGTGAAGGGCGGGGCGGGCCGTGTGGCCACGCGTTCCACGGGGGCTGTGTTCGTATACGATGGTGTCAGCCGTGTCCCCATCGCGGTGAACTTGGCGTTGCCACCAGCTCCGTCCTCTCTCCCCAAGGGAGTCTTGGCTTTCTGTCCTGCCGTGTGCAGTTTTATTCAGCTGTGAGCTCATTCAGGTCCATCACCCATTCACTGCGGAAACCAGAGAGTTTTCTAGTGGGTTTCTTCCCTCCCCTACCCGGTGCCCAGGCGGGGGGAGCTTGGACGTGGAAGCTCGGCCACTTGGTCACTTCTCGAATGCTGGGTCTTCGTTGAGTGAAGCGGGGGAAGGTTAGCATTTGGAGTGTGTTCGTCTCGGTGGCGAGTGCCAGGGTGGGGAACACGAACTTCCTGGCAGGTCCTCGTACGGGACGTCTGGGGTGGCCCTGCTCTGAGCCGGGCTCTCCAGCCTTCCTTTGACGCGTGCCTCTTCCCACGTCTCTCGTGAACCTCCCTGTGCCTGAGTCAGCCACGTGTCTTTTCTGCTGCCGCACCCGGTTCAGAACCTGAGCTGCTAGAAGAACGGGCGCTTCGGCTTGGTGGGCACGGGGAGGAGGGAGGACGAGGCTGCCCGGGGGCTGCCCTCCCCGCGTGACCAGAGCACGCTCCTCCTCGCTGGGGACTCGGGAGGAACAGTCGCCCATGAAGACGGAGCAAGGAGGTGGTGTTTGCATGCCTCTCTCCAAGAAACCCACAGGAGATGATCAGAGCGCCGTGCGTAAGCAGCGTGTTCACGCCGAGTGTGTGGAAACACAGTCCTGGATATGGGCGCGTTGCAGAAACCCTGCGAGAGAAACCTGCGAATGCTCAGGAAGTGACGATTAGCTGGGCTGTGTGTGGCAAATTTGAGTAAATCAACCCATGAAGCTCAGTCTATTAAACATCATCGCCATCAGCCCGTTAAGCCGTGATCTGCGCCTACCCAGTCATTGGTGGGGTCCTTCCCCGACACAGAACCTCATCAAGCACTTAATGAGAATTTCTCAGATGCTTGGGTCTACGGTCAATTGCTTTCTGCACGCACTTATTACAGGATTTAGACCGGGTCTACGTACAGAAATTAAACTTGAATGAGGAACGCTTTCTACAATGTAGGCTCATTAGCTAAGGCAAGCGGTGTTTACGTTGAGGCATTTGAACTGTTTGTCATGGTTGGAGTATTCGGTGTAGCTTTGTAGCATTTCACTTGGTTTATTTTTGACTTGGTTTAAGCAAAAGCCAGGTTCTAGCACAAGGGCAAAGGTCTCGGCACAAGTCATACTTAGAAAATGAGAAGAAAGTTCTGGAATATCTCAGGTTCCTAATCGATAGCTTGCTCTAAAAGTTTACAGTTCGTGACGTGTAGACTTTCAGACGAGGTTTGGATGGAAGCCACTAGGAGTTTTGCTAAAAAGGCACAGTCCCAAGAGGTGCTCGCAGAATTCTTTCTGGAACGTGCTTACTCAGCTACCACCTCCCACCTTGCTGTTCTGCCCACCCCCATCCCTGGTGCCATCACGGCCCCGTGAAGTCCTGCTTTCTCCAGCGGACGGGGCCGTGTGGATGCGGGAATTCCTGCCGTGCGCCACGCGGATGCATCTTGGGGGACTCAGGGCTTCCTGTTTGATGACCTGTCCTGGCGGTTAGCGGTAGAATAACAGAGAAATGGCAGTAATACCAGGAATGCATGTTCTTACTGTCATTTTTAATTTGGGAGAATATTTTTTTTTTTTAAAAAGAAAAGTACAGAGCAGAAAATACCACCCTTATACACTTCCCACCACGCAGAATCTCAGGCAGGGCCAGTGTCTTTGCTTCCAGCTGTTGTTACTGTTTGTTCTTTCTGAAGTTACACATTAACCTTTCCTTTGTAACTTTTACATATGAAAAATTTCAAACGTACTGAGCAATTGAAGGAATAGTAACCGAGCCCTCACATACACGCCGCTTAGACCCAGTCATTTACAAATGCTGTCGTATTCGCCGTCTCCCTGTCTAGCTGTCACCATCTGTTCTGTTACTGAGCTATTAGTATTTCAAAGTCACAGCTATCGTGGAACTTCGTTACTAAATACTTCAGTGTTCATCGTTTCATAGTAAGGCTATTTCCTGCATAACTGTGACACCGTCGTCATACCTAGAAATTAGCAATGGCTCCCCAATACTGTCTAATATCCAGCCCATATTCGAAATGTTTCAGTTGTCCCTGGGGTATTTTTTTTTTATACATTGTTATTTTTGTTGAACCAGGATCCACTCAAATTTCTTAATCTTTTAAGTCTCTTTTAATACTTGAAAACACCATTCCCTCACATCACTGATTTATTGAAGAGACCAGATCATTTGCGTAGACTTCCCTTTGAAAATAAGTGAGGCGTGACAAATAGAGCCAAATTCTTCTTTAATTTACAGAGTCTACCGAACACCCACCCCAGTCCCCTGAGGCACTCACTGTATTGTTAGGGTGCTGTGTATCTTTTCAAGTTCTTAAATATGCTTTTACAGCCATGCATCCCTTAATGATAGGGGTTTGTCTGAGAAATCGGTTGTTAGGTGGTCTCGTCGTCGTGGGAACATTATGGGGTGTCCTCACACACACCCCTCAGCCATATGGCGTGGCCTCTACACCCCTCGGCCATATGGCGTGGCCTGTCGCTCCTGGGCTATGCGCCTGTGTTCCTGTGCTGAATGCCGAGGGCAACTGTAACACAGTGGTGAGTGTTTATGTATCTGAACATATCCAAACACAGAAAAGGCACTGTAAAAATATGGTTTAAAGATAAAAACAGTGGCGTACCTGTGTAGGGCACTTACCATGATGGAGCTTGCTGGGCTGGAAGCTGCTCTGGGGGAGTTAGCGAGTGGCGAGTAACCGTGAAGGCCCAGGACGTTCCTGTCCACTGCCGTGGACGTGATAAACACTGCACACTTAGGGTGCATTAAATTTATAAAATGTTTTTCTTTCTTCAATAACCAATTAACTTTAGCTTACTGTAAGTTTTTAGCTTTCTAAACCTTTAAATTTTTTTAACTTTTTGTGATAGCACTTAGCTTAAAATGCACATATATCGTGCAGCTATACAAAAATATTTTCTTTATGTCCTTATTATATGAACTTTTTCCTACTTATTTTTTTCCTCCTAGAAATTTTTGTTAAAAACTAAGACCCAACACACACACTAGCCCAGGCCTACACAGGGCAGGATCGTCAATGTCACTGTCCTCTGCCTCCACGTCTTGCCCCACTGGAAGGTCTTTGGGGACAATAACACGCGTGGAGCCATCGTCTGCTGTGAGAACGATGCCTCCTTCTGGAATATCTCCTGTAGACCCTGCCCCAGGCTGTGTTACAATTAACTTTATTTATTTATTTATTTATTTTGAGACAGAGTCTCACTGTGTTGCCCGGGCTAGAGTGCCATGGCGTCATCCTAGCTCACAGCAACCTCAAACTCCTGGGCTCAAGCGAGCCTCCTGCCTTAGCCTCCCGAGTAGCTGGGACTACAGGCATGCACCACCATGCCTGGCTAATTTTTTCTATATATTTTTAGTTGTCCAATTAATTTCTTTCTATTTTTAGTAGAGACAGGGTCTCGCTCTTGCTCAGGCTGGTCTCGAACTCCTGAGCTCAAACAATTCACCCGCCTCGGCCTCCCAGAGTGCTAGGATTACAGGCATGAGCCACCGCGCCTGGCCTAACTTTATTTTAATAAGTAGAAAGAGTACACTCTAAAATAATGATAGAAAGAAGATAGTACGTATGTAAACCTGTAACACAGTCGTTTACTATCATTATCGAGTATTGTGTACCATATGTAATCAGACGTGCCAGGCCTCTATTGGGCAAGGAGTGCGATAGGTTTGTTTACAGCGGCCTCACCGCAAACACGCAAGTGACACCCCGTGCTACAGCGTTATGATGGCTGTGATGTCACCAGGTGACAGGAAGTTTTCAGCTCCAGTATAACCTTAAGGGACACCATCGTACACGCACGCGGTCCGTCGTTAACAGAAACGTCATTATGCGGCGCATGACGGTACCTATATCCGTTTACCTGTAGGATCCATCTGTCCATGTCCTCAGAAAATACGTGGTATTTTTATGTAGGTTTTTTTCATAAACACGTCATACCGGGTGCACGATTCTGTATCTTCTATCCTCAGTCTGTGTTATGTTTTTGAGATGTGTTTGGATTGATGAGTTTTCTTGTCTGTTTCTCTATAGGGTTTTTTCCGCTTTTCCGCGACGGACATTCTCACGCCTGCCTCCCGGGCACGCGTGTGCGTGAGCTGGCTGGCGTTGCTGGGGTTGTGGGACGTGCTCACTTCTGGCTCAGTAACTTCTAGTTCTAGTTGCTGCCCCGCTAACTAGTGCCCGGCCGGCTCCGTGGGAGCGGACATGTTCCCTGCCGTGTCAGTACTGGATACAGTCGGCGGCTTTGTAAATTCATGCACGTCTCATGGGAACGCGTTTAAATTTGCACATCCTTGGTTTACTAGTGACGTTGAACATACTTTCATGTATTTATTAGTTAGTTGAATTTGTCTTTTGCCTATTCTTTTCATTAGATTTTCTGATATATTCTGAATAAGAAATATAGTGTCAATTTTGATTTTACAATTACAAGGCAGACAAGAGGAAATTGCATTGCTTCACTGAATAATGCCACAACCAAAAACACCATCTATATAAATGAGAAAGACCATCTTCTTCCTTGTAGGGGGGTAAATTTCTACTGATAAATCACTTGGGCGAATTCTAAAATGCTCACAGGTAAAAAATATCATTGTAATCATTCCATTTTTCAGCAGCCAAAATAACTCTTCTCCATTTGTGCTAAAAGAACGCCAAATCTCATTAAGAATTGACACTGGTTCTCAACATTATTTAGCATAATATGATGTCACATAATCATCTGTTTACTATTAATAATTCCTCTCGCCTATGGCCATCCACATCTGTTTGTTCGATTCTCTGATGGCTGTTACTTGTACACACTTAAGTCGATGATCAAAGTGTGTGTTTGCTACCCAGAGCAGTGGAACAATAGAAGTCCCTGGCAGCCCTGCCAACAGCACACAGAACGGGGCATCCCCCACCGGGAGGAGCCCCAGACACTCTGCAATGACAAGGGTGACCTCGTTTCGGGGACACGTGCGCACATCCAGCTCAGTTCTGGCAATGCAAGGCACGTCCTCACAGTGGAAGGCAGGCACTCAAGGACACGTTCTAACTCCAGAGGGGTGCGCGGGCTGCAGCCAGCCCGACTCAGGATGCTGAATGTGCCTTTGGAAGCTCAGGGCTGAAATGATTAAGGGACGTTAGGTTGTCACGTGAGACGTGCAAGCGAGCCACTGTGTCCTCATCTGTGAACATCAGGATTTCTCTGATGATTACAGGGTTACTATTTGAGAGGTGCCTGGCACAGTTAGCACTATGGAAATATTTTTTAAAGAAAGAAAGAAAATCTCTGGAGACCTTTCTTGGTCAGAGGACCCAGGGGGCATAGTTAAGAGCTGTCTCTTTGACATTCCACTTAGTTAAGGGTTCACCGTAAGCTTTATAGAGAGGATGCCACACTCATTTGCGTGCCAAACATACAGTAGCTGCTCAATTAAATCTTTACTTCAATTAATTAACGTGCTTCTTCAAAGGGTGTCTTTCTCAGCAATAGGATCAAGTCCTATCTTTCTCCTTTGAGACTCAAGGCTGTTGAGCACATCTTTGAAGAAGTAGATCGATAACTGTTTCTAGTTACATGTGCACTAAGAACCCGGGATGAATTCGGAGCGACTTTGGAGATAAGCATTCTGCGTGTGCTGGAAGATAATTGCATTACCGAGCTCATAAACCTCTCCCCAAACACCGAGGTCTCTAGACCGGGCCGCACTATGCCTTGGAGCTCAGCACCACTGTAATAACAAACTCAATTAAGGCATCAAGCCGGGAGCCAGGCTGGGCAGTAAATTAATTTTTAATCCTTGGACGTAGCTTGCTTTTCAGCGTGATGGATGTACCGCAACCCAGAGGCTGCCAGTCCAGCGAGGAGTAAGAGAGATAATCACATTTGCCAGTTTGTTGTTTTCTCCCTGTGCCGGCCCCCGCTGCCCCCACCCCAGGACGAGAGAGCAGCCTGTGGCTTTCGGGCAGCTGACGCGGTTCGTCGGTTTGCTCCGTGGGAGTTCTGGTCGTCTGGACTAACCGCGTCTTAGCTGTGATCCTGGTGGTTACTGGTGGTCCTTCTGGTTGATTAAATCACATGGAGAATTAGCCTTGACAACAGGGGCTGACCCAACCCCGATGCCCGGCGCGCTCGCTCACTCAGCAAAGTGTACTGGAGCCCACCGTGGGTTGAGGACGGTCTCGCAGAGAATGTCACAGTCCGCAACCGGGCGGGAAACCAGGAAGGGCGCTCTCAGCTGGGGTTTCGAGGGTGCTCCAAGGGATGGTTTATACAGGCGTGGGCAGGGTTAAGAGAAACCATAGGAAACAGTGATGCCTCGGGGTCTAGCGACAGCAGGAAGAGGCTGCCATCCCTAGACTGGAAGGGGGAGGGAGCAGCCGCGTACAAGTTTGGTCGCCTCCCGGAGGGAACCTCCCGGTAAGCGAGTATCCAGATGAGCTGCCGTGTAGAGGAGTGAGCTGTGAATGTCTCAGTCTTTTAAAAATTAGCTCTGTGGAACTTACAATTTCAAAAGCACGTTTAAATTCCTTTCTTCAGATCAACTACTTCTACTTTTTAAAATAATTGTTGAGTTGCAAACTGCGTGCGTTTGAAGCGTACAATGTGGAAAGTGCTGACGTCTGTCTGCACCCAGGAAACCATCCCCAAACCAAGAAAGAGAACACGCTCAACGCTCGCAAGTTTCTTCACGTCCGTTTGTCACCCTTCCTCCTTGCCCTGTCACCAGGCAGCCACTGACCTGCTTTCTGTCATTGTAGAGGACGTATTTTCCATGGCTTTATGCAAATGGAGTCATACAGTATGGTCCAGCCTCTTCCACTCAGCACCCTTATTTTAGGATTCACCGTGTTGTTGGCACGCGCCAATAGCCCACTCGTCATTGCTGAGTACTGTGTCCTTGTGTGAATACGGCGTGACTCGTTTGAATCTTCCCCTGCAGACGGACATCGGGATGGTGTCCAGTTTGGCTGTTACAAATAAAACTCCTATAAATGTTCCTGTCCAAGACTTTGCTTGGATATTTAGTTTCTCTTAGGCGAAAAACCTACGAGTAGAATGGCTGGATCATAGGTAGTTATAGGTTTAACATTTTAAGAAACTCTAAAACCGTCAATATACACAAATACTATATACTCTGGGTAATTGCCAAATCGTTTTCCCGAGTGGCTGGGCCACTTTATGTTCCATTAGCAGCGTGTGTGAGTTCCAGTTGATGTACATCTGTGCTAGCACTTGTGTGCCCGTGCTTGTCACTGGCCAGTTTACTGGGTAGGTTGTGGTATTAGTGCATTTTGGTTTCCGTTTGCTCTTCCCCAGTGATCAATGAGGTTTATTTGCCGTCTGCGTGTTTTCTTTGCTGAAGTATTTTTCAAATCTTTTGACCATTTTCTTATTGGATAGCTTATTTCCTTATTATTGAATGTTGAGATTAATTTGCATAGTCTATGGACACTCTTTTGCCAGATATACAATATCTTCTCCCAATCTGTAGCTCTTATTGTCATTCTCTTAGTAGTGTCACTCAAAAAGCAGAAGCTCATACTTTGCATGACAATTTACCATTTTACCAATTTGTTCTGACGGATTGCACTTCTGTGAGATCTAAAAAATTTTTGCTTAACCCAAAGTCCAAGTTTATGATCTACTTTGAGTTAATTTTTGCATATGACGTGAAGAATGATCGAAGTTTATTTGTCGCGTATGGGTATCCAATTCTTCCGTCACTATTTTTGAAAAGACAATTCATTTTCCATTGGATTCTCTTGGTACCTTTGTTAAAAGCCAGTTGTTAGTGCATTTGTGGGTCTATTTCTGGGCTGTCTGTTCTCTTTCAGCGAACTATTTGTCTATCCTGGTGCCAATATCTTTGCCATTGCAAAAGCAACTGCAGCTGTCAGTGTTTCAACTGGAAACATTTGTTAAAGGATGAAGTTTTAATAGGCTGAATTTAGTGAAGGATGCTGAGAAGGTTTTGGGTGTGGTTTGCCGTGAGAGGTTGCTTGTTCTGGCGGCTGTGAGTGCGGGCTCGCAGATTCCAGGTCGCGGTGCGTCTGTGGGTACAGTATCTAACTGGCTGTTCCTTCAGTTGCCCATAAGTCAACCCGCTGGTGCCAACCTTACAGGTGGTTACAGGTGTGAAGACCTTAAGAATACAGGTGAAGCATTAGAACTGTGCCTGATGCGGTGGACAGGCTAACAAATGCAAGCTGCTGTCATTATTGCCGTCGTCATTGCTATAGATCATTGCATTCGTTCTGGACAACAGTAGTTTGGTGTTTTTTGCTGGAGACATTATCTTCCCACATCAAATCGAGATAGAAAATGATTTCTGGTTAAAAATAAATCCAGGGTATTTCTGGGAGTTTGTTAGAACAGTGGGTTTTCAGACTTTTTGACCATGAATGGTGGGAGAAATATACAAGGGGATGTAGCATTCACTCACACACACACACACTCTTACATGCACGACACACACGCATACCTTAAGAGACAAGTCTCATAGACGCGTATCTGCCTTTTCTCTGTGTAGTTACATCTGGCGTCTTCCCTTGTGTTTCACTCTGTCCTGTTTTGTTTATAAAATGCCGATCGTGACTCACTAGATTGATTAAACAATCCGACGGTGAATTGTGACCCACACTCCGAAGGCCACGTCTCTGGAGAGAGCCCAGCCCAAGACACCTCCCTGAGGGTGAGCGGTTGGGACTGTGGGTCGGGCATTGCGGCCCCAGCCTTGGCGTTCGGTGGCTGAGCGGCGTCCCCGCAGCCTCTTCCCAAAACTGAGACCCGTTTCTCCTGGGCAAAGTGAGAGAAGGAAACTCAGACCAACACATTCCAGAGTGTCTACAGCGGACAACATGTGCTTCCGTACTGCCCGCCAGAGTGTCACGGGCGAAAGGAGATCCGTTGTTGGTGTGGGGGTTTCGTGGATGAGGACGTGGCCTTCTGGCGTTGCAGATAATCCGACGGCAATGTCGTCGGGGAGCCGGTGCACAGCTGGAGGAGATGTTAAAGAGAGTCGTCATGACAGCAAGCGCATTTTCAACGGGAACCTGGAGGGTGGCGTTGGGACAGGGGGTGGAGAGTGCTCTGGAGACGCCGAATGGAGCTGTGCTGGACACGTTGTGGTTGTTTTTTGACTCTCCGCGACACGTACCAGGGTTTCTAAGGCGCCGTCCAGCTGCCGAACGTCGGCCTCAGAGAAAGGTGCTGAGCTTGGCAGGCAAATGGTGTTTTCAAAAAACTCATTGCTAACATTTGGAAAATGAGAGAATCCACATAAACTCCAGGATTTCCCGCTTTTTCTGGAAAATCAGAATCCGACCCACAGGAGGTGGAGTTGCCCGTGGGCGCGCACGGCGCCATCCTCACCTGCCGTCCAGCCCACAGGGGGTCATGATATTGCATTGTTGTCACTGAGCGTGGCTGGAATATTAAGGCGTAGTCGCTGGAGACCGAGTATCGATCTTTCCATCGCTGGTTGGCAAGTCTGATGAACACACGGAGCCCCGAGCCTCGTCACAGAGGGCGCAGGACGGAAGGCTGGTCTCCCCCAGCATTTAGCCCGGGGTGCTCCGCATGGAGCATGGAGGAGATTGATTTCAGAAGGAATTCCTGATTCTGTCATCACAAATTCTCCTGGGACTTGGCAGCTGCCATAGGAGAATTGTAATCATGTTTGGGACCCCGGTTTAATCACAGCTACGGCGATTATCTCTGTGCGTCAACCTGGGCGGACACCCAGGGAAGCGCGGGGCTTGCCGCTTCCTCCGGGAGAGAAACGAGACATCCGCATGTTGAACGGGTGAGAGAACAACGCCATGTACGTCAGGCGAGCGCGGGAGCCTGCTGCGCAGTGCCGCGTCCCCAGATGTTTCAAGCGCCATCGGATCACACGGTATCTGACGCCTTTTCTCGTCTCTTGAAATCTTTTCAGGATGGGGACGTCTCTGGTGGGTGCTGATGCATTTCTGACACCTTTGCAATGGAGCTGCTCTTGGGCAAAGAAGGGGTGTTGGGGGACCGGCAGATGGTGCACTTAGCTGAGATCCAGTAATGGTCGGTTTTCCCCGTGTTTATTTTTATGGTTGCGATTTGTGGCGAATGATGCGGGTTCCCACTTCAGTGTGATAAAATCGAGTCTCCTTGAAGATAGGTCTGTTTGAGAGAAAGTGAATTGATTTAAACAAAAAACAGTACAAAACGACTCGAATAGATAGGTTGCAGATATGGCAGGAATAGTGGAGGGACCCTGCTTGTCTGAGGCTGGGACCACGATGGTGGCGCTCGGGGCGTGATAAGGGACTGGAGGCTGGAGGGCAGGCAAGGAAGGCTTCCCGGAGGAGGCGGGACTTGAGCTGGGTTTTGAGGGTTGGAGAGGAGTTCGATTGGTGGGCTAGAGAGGAAAAGGGACATTGCAGCCAGGGCATGGGGGACAACAGGTGCCGAGGCTCAGGAATAGGAACGATACTGGGATGTTCTGAGAACAGGGGAGCCCGGGCTTGCTGGAGGGGAGGGACTTGCAGGATGCGTGGAAGGAGGGGGAAGGGCGTGTGTCGGGCAGCCGCCACCCATCTGGGTGCGAGGCAGAAGGCAGGGAACATTACTCCCCCACCTCTTCTTCATCTTAATTTGCAGATCCCCCGGGGGCCAAGCAGAGGTATGAAGTATAACGATTTTGTCAGAGGACGTCTATCGGATACTCCCTGGTTGATCACAGAAAGCGCTTGTCGTCGTTTTAGTAACTGCTTTTGGAATAACTTTAAGCTGCTAAAACACATTTCAGAAATACAGGGCAAATCGATAATAGAAAAACGATTAGCCATGCTAACATTTTTTATTTGGTTCATTTCTTCTTGGTCTTTTCTTATTGACATTTTTTATTAATAAAATAGTCTCAGGGGTTGCAAAATCAGAAGACTACAGGGGCCAGGTCAAGAAGTGAGGTGTGAGAACCGGCAGATGCACGGGGCCGGCAGGGAGTGGCGGGGACGGTGGCCACCGTGGCCTGCCCGCCCTGCAGGGCACAGCTGGGTTCTGTGGGCTCAGCGCTGCTAGATCTTCTGATTTTTAAAGAAAAGCTGAAAAGCCAGATTTTCATAAAGAATCTTCTTGTTTTTAAAATGGCTATTCTAAAACATTGAAATTTCTTTTCAGTTTTCAGGTGTGCCGATACTGGGCAGACCAAACAAAGTGTGTCAGGGCTGTGGGTTTCCTACCTAGTTCTAGAAAACGTTCAATCCCTTTTTGTTCCCCGAGGGTCAGCTGCTGAGAAAGACAGGACAGGTCTCCCCAGCACCCAGGCTTGTCAGCAGGACGAGAAGACCAGGGGACGCTTCCCTTCTGCCCACAGTGGGCTATTGTCACAGCCCCGGCTTGTGATAATAGTGATGATGGTGGTGGTGATGATGGTGGTGATGGTGGTGATGGTGGTGATGATGGTGATGATGGAGATGATGATGGTGATGATGGAGATGATGATGGTGGTGATGATGGTGGTGATGATGGTGATGATGGTGATGATGGTGATGATGGTGGTGATGATGGTGATGATGGTGGTGATGATGGTGATGAAGGTGATGATGGTGATGATGGTGATGATGGTGGTGATGATGGTGATGATGGTGGTGATGGTGATGATGGTG
>RJWJ010007848.1:0-55779 GCA_004363605.1 Indri indri | reverse complement strand
TTGGTGAGAGTTTATGGGGGTCGAGTATGCCAGTCTGGTATCAACTTTTGAAATGGTGCACTGTGTTTCTGTTGGAGGTGGCATTTGTGAATAGTTGCACAGCTAGGCAGTATTTTTTAATTTTGTCTGCTTAACAGACCATAATGTCAAAGAAGACTAAGAGAACACTGGAGGAAGAAAACATATATATATATATATGTTTTCTTATATATATAAGAAATATATATTATATATATATAATATAATATATATATATTATTTCAGCATATTATGGAGGTACAGATGTTTAGGTTACGTATGTTGCCCTTGCCCCCCCCAAGTCCGAGTTTCAAGTGTGTCCATCCCTCGGATGGTGCACATTGCACTCTTTGTGTATGCATATACCCATCCCCTCCTACCCCTTCCCCCTCCCCCCTGCCCGACATCCAATAGATGTTATTCTTATATGTGCACTTATGTGTTAATCAGTTAATACCAATTTGATGGTGAGTACATGTGGTGCTTGTTTTTCCATTCTTGGGATACTTCCCTTAGTAGAATGCGTTCCAGCTCTATACAGGAGAATACAAAAGGTGCTATATCACCATTGTTTCTTAAAGCTGAATAGTACTCCAGAAAACATATTTTTTAATGAGGATTGGGAATTGCCATATTATCTTGTTTTTGCTAAAGGTAAGACAATTTGCTTGCTTTGTGATACTGCCATATCAATATTAAAGAAATTCAATGCTCACTAGCATTGTAACACTCATAAGGACTACAGATATTTTAGATTAGAGGGTGAGGTGCAAAAAGGTTGTACTGCAGAAATTAAAAGATGAAAAACAAAAGCAAAGACAATTCTTCCAAGCAGCAATAAGACCTGGAAATGATGCCACTGAAGCAACTTACAAAGTAGCTTATCTACTTGGGAAAAAGGGGAAGCCATTCAGTGAGAATGGGCATCCTTGCCTTGTTACTGCTCTTAGAGAAGAAGCTTTCAGTTTTTTATCATTGAATATAATGTTGGCTGTAGGTATTTCATATATGGTATTTATTATGTTGAGGCAATTTCCTTCTATTCCTAGCTTTTTTGAGTACTTTTATCATAAAGGAGTGTTGAATTTTGTCAAGTACTTTTTCTGCATTGAGATGATCACGTGGGGGGTGTCCTTCATTCTGTTACTATGGTGTATTCCACTGAATGGTTTCAATATATTTAACCACTTTTGCATTCCAAGAATAAATAGTACTTAATCATGATGTAAAATACTTTTAATGTGTTGTTGAATTTGGTTTGCTAGTATTTTGGTGAGGATTTGTGCATCAATATTTGTTAGGGAAATTGGTTTGTACGTTTGTTATATTATCTTTGTCTGATTTTGTTATCAGGGTAATACTGCCTTTATAAAAGAGTTTGGAAGTGTTTCCTCTTCTTCAATTTTTTGGAAGAATTTGAGAAGGATTGGTGTCAATTCTTCCTTAAATGTTTGGTAGCATTCTCCAGTGAGGCCATCTGGTCTTGGGTATTCTTCTTGTTGAGAGGTTTTTGATTACTGATTCAATCTCCTTACTTGTTATTGGTCTGTTTAAATTTTCTATTTTTTCATGATTCATTCTAGGGAGGTTCTGTGTTTCTGGGAATTTACCAATTTCTTCTAGATTATCTAATTTGTTGGCATATAATTGTTCATAATGGTCTCTTATCCTTTTTTATTTCTATGGCATCAATTGTAATGTCTTCTCTTTTATTCTGATTTTTTTAATTTAAGTCTTTTATCTTTTTTTCTTAGTCTAGCCAAGGGATTATTGATTGTTGATCTTTTTAAAGAACTGACTCTCAGTTTTGTTGATTTTTTTCTATTTTATTTTTTTATTCTGTATTTTGTTTATTTCTGCTCTAGTATTTATTATTTTCTTCCTTCTGCTAATTTTGGGTTTAGTTTCATCTTTTTCCAGTTCTTTGGAGTGCGAAGTTAGGTTGTTAATTTTAGATTTTTCTTCCTTTATATCATAGGCATTTACTACCATGTATGTCCTTTTTAGTACTGCTTTTTCTGCATCCCGTAAGTTTTTGTTTTCATTTATTTCAAAATATATTCTAATTTACCTTGTGATTTCTTTTTTTATCAGTTGGTTATTCAAGAATGTGTTGCTTAATTTCCACATATTTCTGAATTTTCTATTTTTTCTTTTGCTATTAATTTCTAGTTCCTTTTTTTTTTTTTTGAAGAAATCAAGTCTTGCTCTGTTGCCCAGGATTGGTAACTGGTCTCTTGTTTAGTTTACTTGGTGAGATTATGATTTCCATGATGTTCTTAATGCTTGTGGATGTTTGTCAATGCCTGCACATTGAAGAGTTAGGTATTTATCTTAATCCTCACAGTCTGGGCTTGTTTGAACCCATCCTTCTTGAGAAGGCTTTGCAAATATCCAAAGGGAATTGATTGTTGTGGTCCAAGTCTCTGGTCACTGCAGCCGTATCAGCACTGATGGTGACCCATGCCCAGTAACGACTTTTGCAAACTCCTGGTGGTACCACCTTGGTGGGCTTGGGTAAGATACAGGAGAATACCCCCAATTGTCAAGCAAAGTCTCTCACTCTCTTCCTTTATTCTCTGTGCTGGGCTGCTGGAGTTGGGGGAGGAGTGATGTGGGCATTTCCTTGTGACCACCTGCACCAGGTCACTCCTGAAGCCAGCCCAGTCTCACCCAAAGCCTGTGGTGACTATTGCCTGGCTACCTCTGATATTTATTCAAAACCCAACAGCTGTTTAGTCCACAGGTGGTGAATCCTGCCAGGACTGGGTCCTTCCCTTCAGGGTAGCATGTTTTTTTCTGCCTATAGTGGATCCAAAAATGCCTTCTAGGCACTGACGCCTGGACTCAGGGGCTTCAGGAGTCTGCCTGTTACTTTATTTTACTGTGGCTGAATTGGTACCCAAGTTGCAAAGCGGAGTCCTCTGAGCTCTTTGCTTTCCTTTCCCTGGGTGGAAGAAGACTGTCTCTGAGGTGCATTGCCTGGATTTGGGGGAGGAGTGGCGCAGGCCCTGGCTTGGCCACTGCTGGGGTCTCACTGGGTCACGTGCACCCCAAGTCCACTGGCTTCAAGCCAGCACAGCTGCAGCAATTGCCCAAGGCAGGCAGCCTTTCTAGCCCAACTGCCTCACACATACAGCCCAAGCCTCAGGCTGCTTTTTGTCAGCCAGTGGTGGGGCTAGCCAGAATTCAAATGTCAGGGTGGAAGATTTCCCTCTGTCTGAGCCGTCTAAATGCTCCCTCCATGGGCGCCGGCAGAATTCTGCCCTGGGCACACAGGGTGTGCTGGTGCAGCACTGCCAGGGAGGGGAGCGGTGACGTAGGCAATGCAAGATGGCCTTTTCTGCCCTCCTTGGTCCCTCTTTCCTTGATATAATGTTAAAATTAGGTCGTACGATCATCCATCTGATTTTTGTTTCTTCTTAAGGTGCTTGCATGGATAGTTGTTGAATTTGGTCTTCATGCCGAGGGGTAATCGCTGGCGTTTGCTCTCCACCCGTTCTCTCTGAATTTGCTGTTTTTGCTAATTGTTATTGCATTTAGCTAATACACAAAAGCTAGATTAGTGATGGAAATACTAAAGGAAACATGATTTCATTGTCTCCTATCAATCATATAGAAATAGTACATCTCGCTTCATTAAAGGGTTAGAGATTGGTTATTCAGAATTTTGAAAGACTTTTTCCAAACCATTTGATTTTTTTATATATTAATATATATATGTGTGTGTGTGTATAATGTGTCTAAAAGTTTAAAATTTTCCTTTGAAGTCAGAATGTTGAACAATTTACCCCATGCAATACATAAAGTACCTTTTAAAGATTCTTCTTTGATTTTTGTTTCTTTCATACGTATTGAGCCTTAATGAAGCCCACCGTTTAATCCCAGTGATGGTAGTGAGTGGGGCTATGTTCAAAGACAAGAGAGAGTGCTACAAAGTTAAAAATTGTGTGCAGGAACAGGGATGGAGGAAGAAGTGGAAGGAACTTCTAGCAAGTCTCCTATAAATACATCATGTATCTCAAACAGAGAAATACTTGACATTTACAACCTCACCTTCTAAAAAAGGTATGCAATTCTTACATTACTAAGTAAAACCTAGTGCAAATCAGATTACAGAAGCCATTATGCAAACGTACAATTTCCTGGCCACATCCTTGTTCTTCTGTTCCAGTTTTTAAAGTCTCTCTTTTAGTGAAGTGTATTTTTTTCACTCTCTTGTTTTTGTTATTATAAAACATATTACATCAAAAAGGCAGACTCCAAATTAATGATTAATAAAGCAGGAAAATTACGTTTACCCAAGAATTGAAAAACTTAAAGGGTTTTAAATTCTACTTAGCCCAAGCAAAGCCTAACTTCCTGGTTCAAGTTTAGAAAAACACGCATACAGCTCCTTGGTTGTCAACCAGTTTTTACAAAACACCATCTTGATGAATTAAGAGTAAATGAATGAGAACCATATGGATAAATTTCCTTTGAAATACACCCAGGATTAAAAAGTTTAAGAAAAATTGCTCTTGGAAAATATAGTTTTGTAGTTTTTGCTTGAATGAAAATGTTTGAAAAATAGTCCGAAGTGTTTTGTTGAACCCAAACCTCAAAGAACCAAGTTTTCATTCCATAGGGCTAAGGCAATGATGATGCCCAAGAATGTGAAGAAAATGGTCTCATTCTACGAGGAAATCAGAGAATGTCCTTGATCATTTTGGGGGGAGTCATTCAAATAAAGATTCATCCTAGAGTTTGGACTTGCACACCTGGCCTGTTACTATGCAGTATAGCACAGAGTATAAGAGTACAAGCTCTAGTCCAGTGTTTCTCAATCCTTTTTAAAATTATTTCTCTCCTAAGGATCCTTTTAAGACATTTTTTCTAGTCCCTCCCATCAAATTCTATTACTACAAATATACCATATATTGGTTTATGCACTGAATATATGTATGTATGTATGTATATCTGTACTTCATAATTAAAGAGTAGAATTTTTTTTTTTTAACATCCCCCCAGAACCAAATTTTTCCCTCTTGAGGGTGATATCATCTCATTTGAGAATGGTGTATTCTAGACCAGTGGTTCTCAATGGGGGCATTTTTATCCCCCAGGGGAAGTTTGGCAATGTCTGGAGGCATTTTTAATTACAGAGAGGAGTGAAAGTGTAGAGGCCAGGGATGCTGCTAAACATCCCACATTGTACAAGACAGCCCCCGCAATAAAGAATTACCTGGTCCAAAATGTTAATAATGCTGAGGTCGAAGAACTCCACTTTAGAGCCAGATTGCTTGAGTTTGAATCTTAAATGTACCACCTACCTACTGAGTAGCCTTCAGTTTTTGTCTGTAAAATGGTAGGAACGATAGTACTCATTCTATAGGACTAGATAATTAAATGAGTTAATACATAAACAGAACAGTGCCTGGTACATGAAGAAGGCTCAAAAAAAGCTAGCCATTATTATTTTAAATTATACTGTAAATAGCAAGTTCTTACATCAAATTGCAAAATGTATAAGCATCGCAAAATTCTTCTGGAAATTTGCACATATATGTGTTCATTTTCCTGAAGCATAGATAGCCAATTTATCCCTATTCCAACTTAAATTCAGAACACATTCTTGTAGTGACTAGCAAGCTATTAAATTTGGCAGATTAGTGATTATATGAACAAATATAATGGGAAAGAATCAAGGCTGCTGCCGCAGACAAATGTATTTTCATTATACCGTGAAAAAAAAAAAAGACTTGAATGTAACAGCATAATAAATACTTTTCTTGGGCTTCAGTAGACAATCAGGAAGTGCTACTCTGACAGTCAGTATATCCTGGGGTACTTCAGGAAATGCTATTTTTTAATGAGAATTTTCAGGTTCATAGCCTAGTGAAATATGAATTAGTGTCTCTGATATACTTGTGTTACAAATATCTTTGCCAAATACTAGCTGCAGTCTCAGGGTTTCTTGCTATTTATTGCCTTTCTATAAGGATTGCAGTTTTTGCATAGACAATGCAGAGGATGTGTTCATTGGCCTTGTAGGATGTACAACAAAGCATGGCTTATTTCAGAAAATTGGAGATCACCCTCTTTTCCTTCCTTTTATTTTATAAAATAAATAATAAAACCGAAAGGGAGTGTGGGAGAATCCTATTTGCTTTCATCTCTGTTCCTTCAAGAAGTGCCGCTGACCTGACATTTCCCCATCTGAGCTGGTTTTCCAGATCATCAGTTCGATTTCTCCCTGTTTTCCTAGTCGTTAGTGTGTATTACAGAAATAGGCTGAAATCATCCATGGGAGATTGTTATTGCTAGGTTTTCAATTTTGTTCCTCATTTCTTTCAGCCTCCTACAATCTCAACAGAACTTTCAGAGAGAGAAAGGGGTCCTATAAAAGTTTGGCTGGTGAAAGACATGGTCAGAATTAGAAAGCATGGTCTTTGGAGAAAAACTACCTGGATTTGAGTTCTGGCTCTGCCACTCACTAGTTCTTTTCTTGTGGCCTGGTGAAGATACATGACTTAACACCTGAGAAGGATTTGCATTAGAGCTGTGCCTGGGACGTGAATGCACTCACGGGATAACATCAGCTGTTGACTATTTTGCTTGCCCTGCCTGTATACAGCTGGATCCCCCACTGCAGTGAACGCAGTGGTTCAAGGGATTAGCGGGCAGAAGAAAGAATGCACATGTATTCCTTAAAATACTACCCTCCTACTGTTGTGCTGATCTGGCAAGTCTCATTTTTCTGTTGCAGAGGAATTTCTTAGGGGTGTCATTCTTTTTCTAAATGATGAGTTTCTAGATTTCACCAGCAGTGAAAATTAATTCCAACCAGAAACAAAGGCCAGCAGTCTAATTCTTGGATGCTACTAAAAAGCATCGACACAAACCTTTCAATGGTTGGTGGAGGTTTGTAAAGTCCCTGAAGGCTATATACCCTTCAAATGTCCTCCTCCTCTTGTGAATAAAAAAAATCTCTTTATTTGGGCACTGCTGGTGCCCAGCGGCCTTTTGTGCTCTTGCTACAGTGTCGGCACAAGAAAGGGAAGTCAGAGGAGGAGGGAAGGACGTTTTCTTCTCTGTCTGGGGGCCGAGTCTGTAAAAAGACTCTTCTAATCTCTCCAGCATGAAAGTTCTGCCTTCTCTTACTGCTATGATTTCTGCTCCAGAATCATAACCCTGTTTCATGAAACTTCTAGAAATGTCTAGACACGAACATAAGATTTTATTGAACTCCTAGGAAGGTTGTTTGAAGGTTGTTTTTCTCCCCACTTCTGGGAATTTCAAAGTGAGAGGGCTGGAGAGCCACATCTGTCCTTCCCGGATAAATCAGGCCTTTTTTAAACTATAAATTCTTGGGGAGTGCAGTGGTCGAGGTGGGGGCTGTCTTTAGAGGGTACAGCATCCTATGTTTCAGTCCGTCTGATTCTGTAGCGGCGTCTTGAGAAGCACTAGAGAATGGTAAGAATGTTTATCACCATTATGAACATAAACTGGAGTCCTGCAAATGCAAATGTTATATAGTATTAATATTAGGAGAGTTTTGGTCTGCACAAACTTTTTTTCTTTCTCTCTCTTTAACCTAACATATTCTCTAATCTTGTTTAATTTGCTCCCCTTTCAGACTGATAGCTCTTTGGAGGGCCACATTTTATTTGGTGTTAGAAATTCCAGAGAACAATGTGGAAACTGAATAAATGTTGAGTTTAAAACTAATTTTCTACAAGGTGTAAGAAAAAAACCCCATAACGATTCCCTCTAGAATTCACCTAATAGAAGTAGAGAAAAATTTGAAGTGAAGTATTATGTAAGATCATGATTGAAACCATTTGTATATGTGAAGAAATGGAAGAATATGCTGATCAAAGAAGACCAATCTTAGGAACTAAGAATTTCTAATTCCATGATTTTACTATAAACCATACTTTTTATGATAGATCTTAAGTTTACCTTTTGCCTACATCAGTAAAAATACTACCTCTTTGCCTTCTATGATGCTGTGTTATTCTTAGGTTAAATGTGTGGAAGATAACATTCCATTCAAGGAAAACTGGAGCTGAAAGGAAAAGAGGGATTTCACAGCTAGAAATTTTAGGGTAACAGACCTTTTCTTGTACTTGAGAAAGCGAAGTATGTACTAAAATTTTAGAAATGTCAGAGCATTCTCTCATTTAGTTACCCCAAAATAAGAGTTGACATCTGAATCTGAAAGCATAGTGTCTGTCATTCATGCCCGTATTTAGCACACATCAGTTAATTTTAGTGTGGGGAGAGACAGAATTCGATTTCTTTGAAAATGTAATATAGATGGGTGGTAAACAATGCCAAAGCTATGATTTCAAAACTTAGGTATATTTGCAAATATATTTTGAATATATATGATGCACCAGGCATTGCACCAGCAGTGAAGATTTCAACACTTAAATGCATATATAGTAATGACATTTATCAGGTGTTGGGCAGATGGTGGGGGGAGGAGGGGATGGGTATATACACACATATTGGGTGCGGTGCGTGCTTTCTGGGGGATGGACACACTTGAGGTTCTGACTCGAGTGGGGCAAGGGCAATATACGTAACCTAAACATTAGTACCCCTGTAATATTCTGAAATTAAAAAAAATAGAAAAATTTATAAATGTTTATTATCTCTAATTGAAGAGATTAGGCCAAAATATAAAGAACAAACCAAAAAAAAAAATCTGACCAAGTGCCAGATGAAAGGGAGTTATTAATTGCTGTGGGGAGTGAGAAGATAGATCACAAAGGTACTGGAGAGGTTAGGGGAGCATTTAATAAAAATGTAGAACTGAAACAGGGTTTTTAAAGAAGGGATGGTATTTGATTAAACGTGGAAAAGGGGTAAAATGCTAATGGCAGGTGGTGATAGCCTGCAGGAAGTAAGAGGTTCTTGGATGAAAGAGGAGACAGGGCTATGCAGGCAGGTCTGGATGGGATTGTGGTGCGTCCTGATTGGAATGGGACGTGTGCTGGAACTCCTTCTCTCTCTTTCCTAGGGAATCCCATGGTAAAAAAAAAAGTTATTTTGGTAATATTGATGTTGTGACCATTTGCAGTCTTGATTAGTGGGGAGAGAACAACAACAAAGTACAGAATCCTGGAATGACATAATGAGGACTTGAAACTGGGTGATGGCAGGGAAAATGCAAAGAAGTATAATATACAAATTATTTTTTATAATTCATAGATAGCTATCAGCAATATCATGTTGCAGTTGTTGGGGAGAGAGAGCCAATAGTCTTTCCCAAATTACCAAATAATATGGAAAAACCACCCTTTCCTTCAAGGTGTTGGCTGCTATTTGGTGAACTTTCACCTTTTATGACTTCTACTTCTTAGATTCAAATTTTTCTCTCAAAAAAGAATCAGTCTCTCTTAAAATGAACCAACTCACTTCTCTTTGCTGCTCACAAATGTGTCATTGTTTTTTCCAGCAGCACAGAGGTATTTCATATATTTGCATTTAAGAAGTTAAATATTCTCCTATTTCCTAATAGTGATAGTTGAGACCCAACTAATGGCTTGACATATAGTATTCCATTAAGACCTCCCAACACTTCTATGAAGTACGTGTATATAGTATTATGTCCATTTTAAAGATTAGATCATTGAGGCATAGAGAAAAACTTTCCTAAGGCTACACAGTCAAGAGGTAGAGGACTCAGGGTTGTAATACAGGTCTGTCTGGCTCCTGCATGCACCCTCCTAACCACTATGCAACACTGCCTCCCACATGCCTCCCGTCGTAATTGCCTTCTGTCTCCTGTGGTTTACGAAACACTGTCACATTATACTCTTTTGCTTGATTCCCACGATTCTAGATGAAATAGTGATTATTTTCCTTTTACAGATGAGAAAAAGGAGGCTTAAACACATGAAGAGATAGCTAATGAATGTTGTCCAAGGGACTTAATTCTGGATCCTTCTAGAGTTGTTTCATTCCACATTGCTTCCATTATCTAGACTTTGTACTCAGCAAAATTATGTGAACTAGTTGAGAAGAAAAGAGAGTGGGGAACAGTGTGCTGTGGTTATATATTTTGATCGTTAGAAAATCAAACGCTTGCCATGTAAGGTAAAAGAGATTTAGGTCATTTTTCTGTTTAATTAATTCTTGTAAGCTTTTCCTAACACGTGCTAAGGATGCTCTGAGAAGAGCCATGAAGTGTAAAGTGAGTATCCACACCTGTAACCACACCAGCTTTCTCTTCTGTTTCTGGTTAAATGGAGAAAAGCATTTTTTAAGTGATTTATGAAGTAACTAATAAAAATACGAATATCACCATCTATAGATCAAAGTAAAGCATGCACGGGGCCAGTAAATGCTTAAATATCTCCTCCCCAAGATGTCGTTGGAAGATCTCTTTGGTTTTATATTGGATGAAGGTGCAGTTTCCTTGACAACCAGCTTTCTGAACAGACTGCCTGTACCTCAGTGTTCTACAGCTTGCTGTAAAAGTCAAAATGCAATACTGTATTCTTACAAGATGCACATAAATTTACTAAGAAGTGACTTTACAGTTTGTATGTGACTTCCGCTAGATGCTACAGAGAAAATGTTAAGTAACTAAGAAAAAGGAGGTTACCAATGCTTAGGTGTTCAGGACCATAAAAAGGTTCTTGAATTTATGGTTATTACTTAAATAAAAATTATCATCTCTTCGTGATTATTTATACCTGCTTGTTCATTAACCCAGAAACCGGTCATTCTGTGTCCATACTGACACTTGTTTAAAGATGGAAATATTAAGAAAGGAACAACTATTTATGCAATTCTTTGGTCAGTTACTAGGAAGAATTCCAAATCGTTCAACTTGTCTATGAGCATCTATGCAAAGTCTTTCTGTTAAGCTCACTTTTCTAGAGGATTCTTAGTACCTCAGGGAACTTCTGTGCAGTAGGGGAGAAAGTGAAGTAAATGGGATTGGGTTTGGCAGAGCTTTTCAAGGAACTTGTTCAATTTCTAGAAATAGGGGGAAATCTGTCTAGCCTGTAGGCACTTGTCCAGAAGCATCATATTCAGGTTTATTTTTCTTCAGGGAGTAAGACTAGTATTTTTCACTACTTTTGGTAAGACCATGCATTTTTTTGCCCTTGCATTAAAAAAATTACAGCTTAATCTCTGCATCCTTGAATGCATCCTTTAAATACCACTGTGTTTTCCACATACTTTGACTCTTGCTTTGTCTTTAAAATGTACATTTTATGGCATTGTCCTAGATAAGGCATTCCTAACTCATAACTTATTGGTTATGAGCCAATATGCAAACTTTTATGCAAAGATGATCATATGTATTTTTCTGGAAGTAGTTTTAATTCTTTTATCAAACTTTAAATGGGTCTGCGATCCACATAATGCTAATAGCTGCTGCCTTCCACAAGGTGCTGCCTGACTTCCCATCTCACCTTCTTTCTTACTGACAATGCAGGTGTGCCCTCTTCCAACACTTCCCAGCGTTCTCCCTCCCTGGTAAAACTTCCCTGTCTAATTTATTCGATTCCAGTTGCTCCCATAACTTGATTGCTTAGATCAGATTTTTGTCCAGATTAACTAACACATTTTATTTTTTTTTACCTATTTAATTAACTATGCCTGTAACTTAGTTAATACTGTATATCAGGATAACACCACACATATCAGTTCATCGTATGAGAAACCAAAACCAAACATCAAAGAAACTACACACATCTTGTACTTTTGAAAGGACATTTCAGAGCTTCCCTTGGAGGGCAATTAGCACTTATAAATGTTTAGCTAAGCGAGCTCTAATGAACACTTGAATAATGTGAAATTACTTAAATGCAAAGAGTTTCCTTCTTTTGAAGTGACATTCCTACAACACAGTCATAAGATAATGAGTGCATGTAGTTCTAGAGGACTGAGGGAGCCAAGGGCTGTCCAAAACAGGGCATCCTTCAGATTCTTACAGCCGTGAGGTTTGCTCAACAACAGAGTGTGGGGGACATTGTGACCATTAAATGCTCGCGTCTCATGGAGCCCATGAGCTCACTTGCTGAAGTGGGTAGGGACCTTATGTGACATGTTTTTAGAAATGTAAGCTATTCATAAATATGCAAGTATTTTGAGGATTAACTTTTCTATATGAACAGCTTGCTTGCCTGGGAGAATTAAATACAGAAGATGTGCACACAGAGGCACTTATTCTTAAAGGGAATGTTAAATGGTTTCTCCGATGTGTATGTTATTTTCATTGTATCTTATGATTCATATTTTTGTCACTGTCATTTTTATTCAATGAGAAAATTAATTTATTTGCATCTTATTTACAATATTTTATAAATGCATATGTCTCTGAAACCCCTCCCTTCCAGCCCCATCAAACCTTACCCACTAACTCAGCAGATGATTGCTTCTCCGTTGCTGGGGAGAAACACAGGAAAAGCTCACAGAACCTCAGTGTTTTATTATCCTGTCTTGATCTTTTCTCCAAACTCAAGGAAGAAAAGTATCTCTTCTTCTCTCTGAGCAGCACTTGTAAAGGTATACTGAATCCCGTTACTTTGAAAGTTCTCCAGGATTAAATTTTTTGATGTGCTTTTCTTTACTTCGACCTCTTCAGTATCTAATTTTCTTCAAGTTTTCTCAGGATTTCCTGGGAAATTCCATTTGCTCTTTCCTTTCTTGGAAGTTTGTTCCACCCTTCTCTCTGATGCTTTATTCATGCAGTTGGATAAAATTGAGAAAAGGAAATGGTGATGTATATCCTCATTTCTTTCCCTGAGTTTTCTGTCTAACACCCCTGCCCACAGAATGGGTATGTTTGGTTTTGTTCCAGGTGCCAGATGGTGAGCAGGCCAGAGTCAAGGCTGAAGCTTACCTTCTGAAGGCAGGATTAGAGACCCATCTCTCCATCTCCTCCACTGGAGCTCAAAAGATACTGGAGAGTGTATGGTTTTCTCAAGGTGTTAGACATTACTGGAGTGTTGATAACAGCCCTAATTGAGACTCACACATTTTCTCACACGGCTATAATCAGTGATAAGGTAGATAGTTTGAACTCCAACACTATGATATTTTTTGTCAATTCATTAGCTCATTCTAAATTCAAAAAGGAATGGGGTATGATTGTTTCCTGTTAAAACCCCCACACTTCATATTTAATGCCAACAAACTTGCTCACCCTGACTTCTTCATATTCTTGTCATCCAATGTTTCTCTTTCTTATCACCGTCAAACTTCTTAAAAGGTTGAGTCCATCCTTGCTGCCTCCATTGAATATGTATTCATTTTATATAAACAAAAATATATTATTTGCATTATACATGCATAAAAAGTCACTTCTTTCATTAAATGAATACATGAGCATGAAATTTTAAAAACAGCACTGAAAGATTTGTAAAAAAAAAAAAAAAAAAAAACTTTATAGCCTCTGTTCCCTCTTCCATCACCACACTATATATTCCCTCTTGCCAGAGCCAAGTATTTTTAATTTTCCTAGTTGTTTATTTTGGAAGGTATTTTTATATTATTAATGTATGCTTTCTTTGACATTCTTTGATCACTACTAATCATTATTTATGTGTGCTATAAGAGAGAATGGCTTACTTTATACCATGGCCTATCTCTTTTCCCCTAGGCTCCCCTATAGTTTTATAACTTTAAATATTAAATTAATAAACTGGTCATGTATGGTGGCATGCACCTGGGGGCCCAGCTGCTCAGGTGGCTGAGGCAGGAGGATCACATAAGCCCAGGTGTTCGAGGCCAGCCTCAGCAACATAACAAGACCCAATCTCTAAAAAAAAAATAAAAATAAATTTAAAATATAAATTAATAAAATATATTTATGTATTTTTTCATTGTGTCACACTCCATAGCCAACCCATCAGCTATCTAGTTACTTTCCAAATATATCTTGAACCCAACTGCTTTTTCTAATTGCACTTGCTTCTACCTAAGTTCAGAACATTTTCTCTCTTATCTGGACTGCTGTAATAGATTCCTAACTGTTTATCTTGCTTCCACTCTTGGCTACTTGCAGTCTATTCTGCCCACAGCAGCCAGAGTGACATAAATGAAATAGTTCTTCTAAACTCTGCCCCACAAAGAATTCCCACCTGCTTGGTGAGTCCGAGGTCTTCTCCATATCTAAAGGCTACATGACATGGATTCTGGCCACCATCGCAGGCCACCTTCCCCATTGATCACTGAATGTCTGTCTTACTGGCTTTCTTGATGTTTCTCACTCTCACTTCATTTAGATCCCATTTGAAAGCTCTTCCACTTGAAAATCATCCTTGAAAACCTTTTTCTAAAGAAGCTATCCTTCCCCTTGTGAATCTGCAATCCATCTTTATATCCTTACCTAGAATGCAAACTGCATAACCTCAAGGGCAATGTTGGTTTTTGTCATTGCTATATTGCCAGCAATAACAACAGTGCCTGGCACTAAGGAGGCTCAATAAATATTTGTAGAATGAATGAACACATACATAGAGCATTGCTACAGAGAGAGCATAGGTATTTTGATGATGTTCTAGCTATGGCATCCCAAAATCTTGAGCTTCACCTAGAGAGGGTCATGTCATCATTTCATAAAAATATGAAAAAGAGAAAACAGTTGCACTTGGTGAGCCTTCTTAATCCTTAAGAAGTATGAAGCTCTTAAAGTTTTCCCCTTCTGAGGACCCCATTAGTAATTTTCATCCAGTTGGAAACACAGTTAGACTTATTGTGCCTTACTTCAATCAGATATTTTTTTCTTCATTTTAGACATTTCAAAAATCTTTTCTGGTGCAGTCATAATGAGTAGACCAGAAAAGAACCCATTTGTAAACTGTGTAACTTTAGAATATATTAGCATGTGTTAACAAAACAAGCTATCCACTCTCATTTGCCTATGAGCTTCAGTTTAGAGATACATTTGTGTAGAGATACTCATTTTCCTATTGTGAAATAGTTCACTATGTTGATGCGTTGTAACCTTGACCTCAGCCATCCATCCCTAGCCCTCAGTTCATCTCATTTTGTGGACTCTCCTCTCCAAAGCCATAGTATTAGCTATTACAGACTCCCAAATCTTTGGTAAGCTTCATTTTTATCTAGCTCACTGGTCATCTCTATTTGAATATGCCACAGAAATGTCAAATGGAATAGGAAGTGTGTCATTTTTTTCCCCTGAACTTGTTATTTTCCTGTATTTATCATCTGAGAAAACTAGGAGTGATACAAGATCTCTCCCTCTCACATAATGTATTAACTCAGTCAGCAAGTTTTATAAATTGTGGCTCCTTAATAGCTCTCAAATCACGGTGCTCCTCTCTAATCCAAGCAAGACTTCTATCTTTTGGAACTATCACTACAACTCTATTGCTTGTAGGTATAAACCTCCATGACTTAGGCGAACATTCCTTCTAGCTGTCCTCTGTATCCCAGACAAATTCAAATGTGGGCATGTTTCATGTCCTTCGATGACTCCCTGAACCTACTGGATAAAGGTAACATTATACCCTTCATTGTTAGGCTCTCTGTCTCCCTCTAGGCCAGTCTCCTGCCAGTGTCCTATGCAGACTCTTTGCACCTGTTGTTCTTTCTACTTGTCCTTTAAGACTCTCAGCATAAGCATTTTTTTCTCCTAGAAATCTTTTTCTTAATTCACAGTGTGATTTATGTGCCCCTCCTTGGTGCTCCCATGACAACAGATGTAGATCTCTTTTAAGATTCATCATGCTGTACTACTTCTCTTATTATTTATCTTTCTATACTGTCTTATTTGTGTATCTTGCCAACTAAACTTGAAGAGTTTATGATGATGATGTTGTGATCATCTTTATATCCCAACTATCTAGCCTGGTAATGTTCATTAAGCATCCATGGAAAGAAGGAAGAATGAATGAATGAAAGTTTTCCTACTTCAACTTAGAAGAACTTTCCAGAACTAAATGAAGCTAAGATGCATCATCAAGACACTGTGGGCAAACATTACATGCTATCACATATAATGAGAACTTACTGATGCAGAGGTATGAGGAATGACAACTTTTCTATTTTGATTTTTTAACCAAAAGTAAGCACTATTTAAGTTGTGTAATGCAACCTGGGGTGTGTGTGTGTTTGTGTGTGTGTGTGTGTATGACACATGACCTCTGAACACCTGTTCCAACTCCGTTGTTTCATTAATCTCTTTACCTAACACACTTAAATTGTTGTTACTGCTAATTTGAATTATATGTATGTGTGTGTGTGTTTCAATAAAGAAATCTTTCTCTCTTCTATCTATATTTTCTTAACATCAATACAATTACTAAATTGCCAACGTCTAAAAAGAGTATTAAAGCCATAGATTGCATGATGAAAAGTCAATACACTTAAAATTCCTCTAATGATACTTAAAATTAATAAATTAGCATATTTTCTTTTTTATAAATGAGATTAGAAGAGCACAGATTTGTCTTCAGGCATGAATTTATAGTCCCCTTTATTTCCTGCCATTGCCCTGTATGATTTCTTATGAAAAACATTTGTGTAGATTTGGTTCTAATTAGGGCCTGAAAATTGTTGTTTGCACAGTCATAACAACATAAGAAATGAGGAAAAAAATGCTGTTTAACAGATTAGAATTTACTACAGCAAGGCATCCAGTTGTTGAATAACCTCTTGTCCTTCACCTCAGAAACCCTGCCTGGAAGGCTATTCCAAACATTTATTACTTGCAGAATGAAAAAGTGCTTCCTTATGTACGAGTTGACTTTATTTTCCTTTAACTTTTATTAAAGGCTCTTTGTGTTGTATAAACCAAATGAAAAAAAGTAACCTACATTATCTACACTTATGGTTCTACACACTTTAATTAAATCCTACGTGTCATTTCTATGGCAGAAAGGAAAGGGTCTGTTCCACCAATCTTTGTGATTCATTCCTTTCCAGCTGTTGTTATCTAGTTTTTATCTTCTTTCTTTTCTTTTTTTTCAAATTTAATTAATTTTTTAAAAAAAAGTTGGGATGTAGCTATGTACCCTCAAAAGCATTTACTACAGATTTGGTAGCATTTGACTAGAATTACACTTGTAGGATGGATACATTCCGACAAAAGAAAACAAAAGCAGCAGCTCTGATGGGTGATGATAAAAAATGTTTCCCCTCTGTCCAACATGTGATTAGGCACAATGGCATATAACAGCTTTTTAAGCTTTTTGACATTAGGGACCACCTCTTTTATGTGCTCTGAATTGTTTCTGGCACCCCATAGGTGTTTAATAAATATTAATACTGTTAAGTTTAATAATAAATGAAAAGGAAAAACTGAACTTGAGAAAAGTCTGTGGGGGATACACACTGGAAGATATGATTCATTGTTTCCAAAGGCAATCCTCTTTTATTTTGGACATAATCTTAAAGATTTAAAATTTTATCTCTTTCATCTTAAAATAATATAAAAAATGTTCATAGCCAAATGCTTCATTTAGTGCAGAATAAAATTTCATTTTCAGATCAAACAGGAACAGAGAGACATAAACCAAAATTGTAGACCAATTCGTGATGTGCAATTGTAGATGAAGAATTAAGGCCAGATGGGGCTATAAAACTAGCCCCTAAATCTTAACATATAATTCCATATGTTTCAGCAGAATAATATGGAATACCAATAAGGAAACAGGTAGGCACTGGAATTGTTCTCATTCAGTTTCTCACCACTCTTTTCTTGCCTATCCTGTTAATCACACATAAAAGCTAGGAAACTGATCGTCCTCTGTTGAGAGGAGTAGAAAGGAAATGAATATGACGGGATCTACTGGAGGTGGAGGAGTGAGGGTGGAATTTGTGTGGAGCTAGTTTTTATTCACACAGATGTTGAATATGGAGAAGTATTAGAAGTAGGTCTCTCAAAAGAGAATCCAATTCTATTTTGCTGAATTTAATGAAACTAAGAAATATTCATTATATCTTACAGTACTTACAGGCTGTAAGATTTGTCTTTCTGGCTTCAGGTGGAATTGGACTCTAGCACAACGAACAATTGGCTGGCTTAGACTGCTTGTAGGCTGTGTCTATAAGGGAGTCAAGCAGACATTTTTGATTAAAAAATAGAAGGTGTATAAATCAGTCAAACAACGGGTCTGATTGATTTTACTTGCACCTCTCCTCTCCTCAAAATTGTCTCCTTGGAAAGAGAAACTTTCAAGTAAAGTTCACTTTTCAGTAATCTCATCTACTTGTTCAAGTATCTTGACACCTGAATAAGAGGTGCACTTAGAACCGGTAACTGTTTCATTGAGAAAACATATATAATTATAGAGACTATTACACATAACTTTTGAATAAGAACACTTCACTCCAAAAAGAATGTACGAGAACTTATAAAGTACAATACATTGGGATGAACAACCCTAAATACTTTTTTAAAAACAGGCTAAAAAATTTGTGGGTCTGAAAATAATGATTTTTTTCACAATACTCATTGTAGTGTGTATAAGACCAAAGTCGGGGGCAAGTAGACTCAACATTATACTTTAACTTTTCAATTTCTAAGGTATTCTTGGATGCTTCAGTTTTGACTTAAGAGAGGTTAGATTACCTTGTGTAAACTCCCAAATGGTGTCAAAGTGCATTATGGCAATTGATGTTAACAGTAAGCAAGCTTGAAAGTTCTTGCCAGAAATGACACTATAGTTCAAGACCACACTGACTGCCTAAAACTAGGCATCTCTCTCTGGAAAGCTTTGCTTGTCAAAGATAAAATATTTTGACATGCTTGCATGCCTGAAGTATAAGTTCCATGTGGATCACAAATTGGGAGACTAGCCATGGCTACTAAAAATGCCCAGCTGGCTCCTTCTTAACCAAACTTGAAAATAAAATGGCAATTTAGGTTACATGCTTTTATTCCAAACACAGTGTAGCTGTGAATGTGAGCTAACGAGAGAATTCTGACCTGGGTGCAGGTACCAGGGCAGTGTCCTTGAAGTATAACCTGAAGGTCAAGCCCTCCCTTTAATTAATAAGCCAAAAGTCTCAAATTACACCTTTTTAAAGCTAGTCCTTTGTTTCAAGATTTCGATTTTCCCTTTGAGCAAAAACACCACTAGGAAACATGATAAATTAAGTTTTGAGTATTATCAGAATGCAGTCCTTAGTAAGACTGGGGATAAATATTTTCTGGGAAGGATCAAGGAAAGGGGGCTTAAGAATAGCAAATCAAAAGTCAGTAAAGAAAGTTACCTTAGTAAAGAATTTTGCCAAGGGCATTCCTAGATATTAGGCACAGGAAGCCTAAAGGCATTCGACTCCAAGGAAACAGAGCGAGAGAAATAGGCAGAATGTAAAGCAATGATATAGACATTTTCTTCTTTTTAAGGCATTATATAATGATTTTTTTGAAGATATTGAAATGAAAGAAAATCACTATAACAATAAAAGAAAATTCAGAAAACAGAAGGTGGGAATCATCATACTTCTGCTATTCTTACAATTTTCGTGCCTCCATTTTTCTTTTCTTTTTAAAAATTTTTTTTAATTTCCAAATATTAAGGGGTACGAATGTCTTTGGTTACATGGATCACTTTGTAACGCTTGAGTCGTGGCTGTAAGTGTGCCCATCACCCAGTGTTCATTGATCATATCCGTTAGGTAGGTTTTTGCCCCTCCCCTCCCCCTGCCCTGCCCCCTGCTTGATTTCCACTGAGTTTTACTTCTCTGTGCACATGTGTGCTCATCGGTTAGTTCCAATTTAGTAGCAAGCACATGTGGTGTTTGTTTTTACATTCTTTGGATGCTTCATTTAGGATAATGGTCTCCAGTTCCATTCAAGTTGTTGCAACAGGCATTAATTCATCCTTTGTTATGTTTATTTTTGCAAGCATAGGATGTTCAAACTACTTACAATATGATCTTTAGATATATTTCACTCAGCATATAAATATTATACACATTTTCACTTCATCTTCAAATTTTCTAAGAGTTAAACCCACCGTTCATTTATTCCTCAAATAGTCATCTGGTGTTCACTACGTTCCAGGCACTGTCCTAGGAAGCGGGCAAGGTCCAAAGTTCTGTTCTCATGGAGCTCACATTCCAGTGGGTGAGCCAGACACTAGGTAAATAAATACGTAATACGGCAATGAGTAGCGATGAGTGTTTTGAAGGAGGGGGAAAAAAAAACAATCAGGGAAAGGAAATAGAAAACCAGTGGATGGGAGGCTGTTTTAGATAAGATGGTCAGGAAGATCTCTCCGAGGTGAAGATATTTAAAGAGAGACATGAAAAAGGGTTGGGGTGAGTCATGATAATCTCTTGGGGAAAAGCACTGGGCAGAGGGAAGAGAAGAGAAAGTACAAAAGCCCTGAGATGAAATCATACTTAAAGTTTGGAGAAATGAGCAAACCAATCCCAGTGGGATATTTTGATCTAATGAGAGAGGGGTGTGAAATGAGGTCAGCATCGCCGAGAGGCCAAATTGTATAGGACTGGGGCTGGGGACGCACAGTAAAAATTTTGTATTCATTGATATGTTGGAGTCTTCAGCAGTTTGAGAGCAGGGGTGACCTGACCTACATGTTGAGAGCTTTGTAGAGCGTTGGCCATAGAGACAGAGACAACGGGGCATGTTGGAAGAACCATTAGCAGCAGGCCAGCTAGAGAAACGTGGTGACATTTGAAGTAGAGGCAACAGGATTGATTAATGGGTTAATCGTTAAGATGTAAGTGAAAGAGAGATGATTAAAGATGACCTCAGGAATTTTGGCCTAAATAATTGGTGCAATTTATTATGTCCAAATATATTTTTTAAAAAGTTAAAAACAAGACGCTCATACAAATGTCATGAATGAGAAAATGAGCAAGAGGATGAAGCTGGTTCAAAAGAGAATTAGAGGGATAGGTGTTACGTAGGTTTGTAGAAAGAATTCTGGGAGTAGGATTGCTAGGGTCCATACCAAACTAGTTAATGTGCTACAGTTCAGTAAAACCGTAACTGTTTGTATTCGCATCTTGATAAGACAAAACTCTTCAAGTTCACATGTAATTTAACAGAATGGCATTCTTTAATAAGTAATCTATGTGAGTCATACAAAGCTTATAATGTGATTATAGCAGAGCCTGGCACATAATAAGCAATCAATAAATAGAATCACTAGTGTTGTTTGTATTTCCTCAAACACATGCTGAATCAGATCTCTGAGTGTTTAGTCTTGTTCCTGTGACTAGATTTCCCTCCATTAGCCCCACCTTCCTCTCCCTCACACCTTCTATTTTTCAAGACTCCCCTCAGTTGCCTTTTTCTCCATGAAACCTTCCCATACCCAGCAAGGTGGGTCTGTCCCATTGCAGCCCAGCTTCTGTTTCCCCAGCACCTGGCACACACTGGGCTTATAGATGAGTCTCAGTAAATATGTCATGTGAATAGCATCAAAGGAGTCTAAAATTCAGTTACCTGTTTTTCAGTTATAGCATCATGATTAAGCTAACACAGTGCACCCAGAAGTAAGTGTCTACTGTAAACTTCAGGCTCTCCTCGCACTTTCCTTTCTGTGAGTAAGCAAAGCCTCATGTATAGTCTCAAGACCAGAAAACCAGTAATGCCGAATCCTATGCCCTGTAGGAAAAGAGAAAACCATATGCAAACAGATTGTAGACTCTGTCTTTTCCTCTCTTTTCTTTTCCTTACGGTAAAAACTCTGGGTACCGATATTACTTTAAAGGCAATATAGTTTATGACAAGCATCTTACACTAATAGCTACAATCACACAGAAGATTCTAAAAGTAACAGACTCCAGAGTTTTAGAAGAACTTTAATTAAATAAGCACAAATTTGGAAACCATAGCATAAAGGCCAGCATGCAGGAGACTAGATAACAGTGAGTGTTACTTGACCATCCAACTCATGTGCTACAAAACAGTGCTTGAAACTCGGATCTGTTACAGATAACATTCACTGCTGCTTAAGATTTCCAAGTGTAATCCTAATTTCACGTTCAACAGCCAATGACAAGACAGGACCACCCACAACAAAGCCCTGGAATGAGGCCAGTTCACCAGCCTTGCTGTAATACTGTCAACAATTCAATTCTGCTGGAGTGCGCATATAAATAGGGCCTGAAAGGCAAACAGGTGTGCCTTAGACTGGGAAAAACAAAGACCAAATCAAGGCTAAAAAGACACCAGAGATATCTGAGTAGCATTATTTTGAATAGCTAGGAAGCAGTAATTACAGTTCAAGCAAAGAGACATTTGTAAAACCAAGATATGGGGTATTTACAGGGGAGGGATGCTCAAAGCCCCAGAAGAACAAAAACCATCATTTTCATAGAGGAAGGAAGATCTTCTGTGCTGCTTGGGTGACCTCTCTGTAAAATATGTACTAAGGACTTGTGTACTATATATGCCCAAATAAGCTTTGAGAGTTCTAGTGGCAACAGTACTCTAGGATGTCCAGGAGTGTGTTTGGATTTCCTGGAGAGAAACCTCCAAGGTGAAGTCATTACTACATGTCTACAAAAACATCTGTGTCCACTGAGGTTCAGAACCTGTGCAGCCAGAGACTTAAAAATGTGAGTCTCAAGATGACACTGACAGTAGGCATGTGAACAAGCAAATGTTATACTGGAGTTACTGGAAAGATTAACAGGGAAATAATCCACAGGGAGGTAAACCTGAAAAAGTGAGTAGAATTAAGAAGACTAGAATTAAGAAGACTACATTGAGATATTAAAATAACAGCACCCAGAAATCAAGGAATGTGTAGGTAGAAGGAGTTTTAAATATGACCTCAGAATGAAAATAAAGTGAATAGTTAGAAAGACAAAACAAGAGAAGGTTGAGATAAACAGACAACATGCATTCGGCTTCATGTAGATGAGAGGCAAATGTCAGATGTGCAATCAAGGGCAATTAGTTTATGGGTTGCAGTTGGAGGCATGATCAGTAGGATCTCTGATTAGAAAGGATCCTAGGATATATTCTTAGAATGGATCAAATAAAAGCAGTTGTAAAAATATTTTTATGATTGGCCTGCTGGGTGAATGTAGAAAAGAAGATACTACCTACTAGAATCCTCACATGAGAAACTTGATCTCGATAGCCAGTTTTGTTTGACAACTGTCTGTTAATGTCTCAAACATTATTATCTGTATCTGCAACTCTAGCAATGGCTGCAAGTAGGTGATGGCCCTTTCCACATGATGGTCGGTGAGGCTGGAAGAACTATGAACAGCTTGTTTCACATACTCTCCAGCCTACCACCGGCTTTGTTTCACCCTGAGCAACCTTGTGTCAAGTTAATCAAATAGAAGGAAGGAGGATTGAAGAAGGAAAGAAGCAGTCAGTCACCATCACGTGTCACTAAAGTGTTAAACTCCGTGGCAGGGAAAGCGTGGGGTTAATACTGAAGGTAGTTCTTTTGCACATAGATGGTGAGTGTCTCCAGCTCTCTGTAGCCCTACCTGTGTCTGGTTATATCAGGAGCTGTCTGAAAGAGGTGCACAAAATGCACCTTTTTAAAAAGGCAGCTGTGGAGGGGAAGCCATCAGAAAAGCATTAGAGCACAAATAAAGGCTCAGATTAATGCATTTACTAAATAATTTAGTTGAAGAATGGAAGAGAAAGTATAATGGGTGAATTAAAATAATATTGAAGCACACAGGCCACATGCAAAAAGGTTATCTCTATGAAGGAACAAAGTAGATCATTTTTTAAATATTAAGAGTATTCCATTTAGACACCCTTATAGGGAAATTGTTTATGTTCTACAGAAATGGAAGGTACTCACTCCTGGAGGTATGGGAGGGAGAATTTGTGGTTTTGATTAATCTATCTGCTCCTAGGCGACGGCTATTGATCCTGGCTTGGCTGAGCTCACGATGTTTTTATGACGGGGATTTATTTCTGCTGAAAAAGTTCTGAAACATTTATGTCTTTCAGATATTTTGGTGAGAAATCTCATGTCCTAGCAGGCATGGTGCATGCTCAGGATTGGGGATTGCTTAGTAGCAGAGCATGGAATTTCTTTTAAAAATTAAGGAATAAAATCCATTTAAATTGGGTTCTGCTTTATTTAAAGCAAACCAGGATTTTGAAAAACTGCTGAGTTAAAGAAAATCTGTGATACAGAAAAATCATTGCTTTCTTTAGCTAGTTCTTCTAGATTCAGATTAAGTCATGAAGTTATGGAGTCACTGTAGTCATACTCTTGATTTTTAATTCTTTAAGAACTAATTTCCCATAAATGTTTTAAGTTAATACATCACTTCATTGATATAGATCATGTCCCTTTAGCTATTAAATACCAATTTCATAATTTGTGGCAGAAAAATTTTAAAAATATATTTCATAATTTATCAAGAATTCAAATGCAGTGGTTCATCCTAAAAGGTTATATTTGAATAATATTAATAATTGGTTTTAAACACAAAGCAAGGATGAAGATCGTGAGACCTGTTTCCTACTGCGTGCAGATACTACTACACATGAGCAGGGCGAGATTACTTTGCCTTCATAGCCATCCAATATGAAAAGGCTCCTAATAGGATTAAAAGTCAAGAGGACAAACCTTTATTTTCTATCCATGAAGCATATAAAGTACAAATGAGAATTTCGCACTTATGATCCATTATTTTTTCTGCAAAGATTTCCAATTATTTTATCACGAAGGTGTGTACTTGGGACAGATATGACTGGTGCTCATTTACAAGCTCCCTGCCGCCTGGAAACGTGGCATTCTGAGCGCCTTCAGTTTGAAAGACTCCTAATTGTTCACAGCTGAGTTTCAACATTACCACCAGTACAGCTACATTTCCCACCCGTTAGATATGTTTAGTTCCCACTCCCATAAATACAGTGTCCAAGACGAGTGCTTCTGGGAGCTAATTTCCTCTGCCATTTCCAGAATCGGCACCTGGAGGTAAAGTGCTCTTAGATGTTTCAACTTTCAATGCCAAAGGTCACTGGAGGGGTTCAGAGTTAAAGTCTCAAATCATTTTATATAAACATGAACCTGCTGACTTTCTTCTGTTCCAAGGTAGCTATAGTGCTAACTGTAAGTGAAATGTGTATGTTTCTGTTTTTGGATGGCTGCTGGACAGATTCCCAGAGCCTATTTGATGATTACACAAAACTAACAGGAGGATCCAGCCAAGAAGGGGGTTGACTTTTACCTTTAAGGGTCCTGGTTTGAGCCCTAAACCCTTGAAGATTTGCATGCAATGATCTCATCTAAGTTCCTTGGACTCATTAGTGATTGTAGAGGTTCACAGCTTTGATTTGATGAGGTTAATCAACAAAATGCTTGAATGCTTATCAAAACCTACATATCTAAGATTGTAAATTTAGTACCCGTATGGTCCCTTGCATTCTTTTCTGTGGGATTGGAGACTGACAAAACAAACTTTTACAGCATGTCAGGGCTTTTAGTGCTGACAGATATGAGAAAAGACACTGGCAAGAGAAAAAAAAAAAAAAAAAGTCAAATCTTTTCACACTTATGTAATGTATTTCTTTTTAGAAATCAGTTTGGATATTTAGTCAATGATTATTTTTTAAGTTCTGACTTGCCTATCTTTAACAGGCAGTTGCCTATAACCGCAATTATTATTCTTTTTAGTAGTCTTAGATCAAAGGTATCCAAATACAGAATTCTGTTTTTATATCAAAATCTGTTCCTCGTTAGGCATACGGGACCCTGTTCTGATCTCATTCTCAGCCCCCTTCCGCAAAGTGTCCAGGGAAGGTAAAAATTTCCACTTGGCTTACGTATGCACGGCTCAACCACAAAATTTAACATAAAAATGTTTCCCCTCTTGAAGTAGAGTGTATAAAACATTATCTTGCTCAATGAGGTACGAAAATACTGTCCTTTATAATTTAAGAAAAGAGATCGATTTAGATTTTTAAAAATAATTTCTTTAGAAAAATCAGTGGATGTCATTCCAAAACCACTCATTTTTTTTTAATGGTGGAGAGTTTATACTAAAGGCATGACTTTATTTAATAAATATTTACCTTCATCAGATAGTACAAATGAAGATACAGTAGACCAAAATAAATAGTAAACTATCTAGAACAGCATAATTATCAGGAAGTATAAATATCTATACTTGGTGTATGTAGGACATAATATTTTCAGTGATAAAAAAACATAGGAAAGTAGACCAAAATATGGATTTATCAAAATAAAATAAACATATATAATTACACTACCAAAACAAACACACACACACAAGCCATCAATGTTTTTGTCTTTCAGTTACAAAACAAATTCAAGTCAATTTTCTGTACTTTATAACAGAACAATAATAATAGTGACTAACACTTATGGAGTGCTTGCTGTGGGCTACCTGGTGTCGTCAGAACTACAGGCAAATTGTCATCATCCCCATTTTACATATGAAGAAGCTGAGGTTGAGAGCTGGTAAAAATGGTGGTATGAGGAGACCAACACAGATGTTTGCCTCCAGCACGTAGTGACCATGCGTACTGCCTCTGTCCAGGTTCGGGACCACGTTTTATAATCTGTGTTTGTAAACATGACCAGATCGCACTGTGAGGTCATGAAATACATCCTGAATCAGAGAATGAGTTATTTATGTTTAATATACTTTGCACATCAAAGTTAATATGTTTTAGGTTTTAAATTATTTCCCACTAAATCAGACTATTTGTCACATTTTGTTTTTCATAATAGAAAATGTCTACATTCACCTTCTATACTGATATTCCACATGTTTATTATCAAGTACAAAAAATATATTTGTTCCTGGAAATTTAAAGGTTAGAAATTGAATTAAAATTTTATCCTACTGTTTCTTTATATGGAGTAGAGGATCAATGTATTTTCCTATGACTCATCTGCGGCTGAAAATTTTACCTTGGAAACATATACATAAAGATTCTGTTTAGTAGACATGTTAATGTGATACTAGTTTTATCTTGGCAACTGGAATTTGGTTGCAATTCAACATATTTTGATGATTTTGATAGCCAGCTTCCAATGAAGATAGAGATCTGGGGAGTTTTCTTCACCAAGAAATAAAGATACACCTATACCTATGGTGCCTTTCCACAGATCTTCTACATAACCTCAGAATTCGTCTAAACAAAGTTTTATAGGCAGCCTTTGCCAATAAAATACAGTTAAAATGAAAGGTATCTGCTATTTTTCTTTTGGATCACTTATTTCTGGATAGAAGTTAATCTTGACAATTAATGAACAAAGCAAGTATGTGCTGGTAGTAAAGGTGGGACTCAGGAGAATATATTAAGCAACAAATATAATCTTTGGAAAAGTTTATAGTGGAGAGATCTCTTGTAAAAACTGGTGTCTCTTATAAAGAGAAACACTAATGGGAGCCAGGAAAGGAATGACTTCCAAGACTGTATATTTAGAAATGTCAGAACAAAAAGAAGGCACAGAAGAAAAATAAAAATGCTACCTTCACAGAGTTGAGGTTGAGTTAAAAATGGTTAAGCATTTCCATGTGTCAATCATCCATAAGTTGAATTTCTAAGTTGCATCATTCATGAAATAAACCTTTTTATTATAAATCGTAGTAGTATTTGTAGTAGTAACAAATACTACAAACATCACTTCTATGAATCCTGTATTGGAAACTGGTAACATTCTAAGTGTTTCATAACATGTGCCAATACTAATAGACATTTTTGTTGGAAAAAGAAAGTATTATGAAAGTTTATTAAGCATAAAAACAGGTATTATTTACTATCAGCCCAGGAAATTAGAGTTTAGAAGATCTCTTTACAATAGTGCATAAAGTATTACATTTGTTTCACAGCTGCATTGTATATAAATACTGCATTTCCCTCCCACAGGAATAAAGTATTTTCTGCAGAAGAAATGAACTCCAAAGCAATGTGAATTCTTAAGCAGCAAAATAAGTAAGTACAATCTTATACAGAGGAATTAGGTAAGAATGATCAAGAAAATTATTTCAACAAAACAATTAACTGCAACAGTCGAAAAATGTTAAAGGTCTGGAAAAGATTTTTTTTTTTTTTTTTTTACCATATGGGAGTTATTAATAAATCAGTATCATATTTGACAGCCATTTTAATAGCCTAAGACTAGCTTCAAAGTTAGTGTTTAGAAATCTGTATTTATTTTAGTATATCAAAAGACAAAGGGGAAATGTGGCATTTATACATACAAATATGTTCATATATTGATATGAGAGCAATTAGTAACCCATGGGATAAAAGTAAACCAGTTTTTTTGTCTAATGGTTTCCATTTTGTACATTTATAAAGGCAGATGAGAAAAAGCACTCCATATTACTGGGTAGTGTAAACTTCATTAAATTATCCTGATGAGGGAACCCAGTATTTACTTTTCAACTCTTGATATTTTAGCACTAATACCGACAGATTTTGGCTACACAATATCACTTCCCTAAATAAGTTGCATTCATAGGTAGATAAAAATCATCTCTTCAAAGGTATCTTTAAGATTCAAATTCAACACTCTCCTATATTCAAATTGGTTATCTATGGCATCTTGTGCTTATAAGAAAAAGGCATGAAAATAAGTGGTATGTTTCATTTTGGTCTCATCATAAACAAATCAAACCGCATTAGATTCACATTTGAGGTAATACACCAAGTCAACATGGCATTACATAATGAAGTGCAGTGAAAAGCCTTGTCCTGAAGCCTTACTTTGAAGGTAAATTAAATAGAAAAAAAGAAAAAGAAACTTTAGTAATGCTTCTGGGCTACAGTTTTACATCATCATCGATTCATGCACAAATTTGGTTACTATTATTCTAAAATAAATTTGGTTGATTTTTGGACAACTTTTTGGCAAAAGAGTTTTTGTAAAGTTTCCACTTTTTAGTATCTTCTTAGAAGTTAAAATTTTCCCCTTCTCTAGTAATTTCCAGCTTTTTCCATTTGGTTGCTATTACCATTTATTTTTCTTATGTTTCAACTGGAAGAGCCGCCAAGCAAAGATGTCTTTTCAGGACATGGAGGTGGAGTGCCAGTGCAGGGTTCCAACATTGCCACTTGGTTGTTCTCTGCCAGCTGCAGAGAAGAAGGGGAGTTCATTCTCTTCTCTCGGTCTTGACAAGCAGTCATGTGACTCATCTTCTCTGAGATGCTTAGCAGTGTTGTGAAGAGTTCATTTTAATGTACAGATTTTAGAATCACAGGATGTGTCTGAGCAATGTGGATTTAAAGAAGCTTTTAGGGGAAGTAATGGTACTAAGAAAATCAGCAGTAAGTTTTGTTAAAAATCTAATAAATTTCATATATGAGGTTGTATCAGTAGCATTGAAAGAATGATTTGGTTGTTTGAAACATAAGCCAAGACCCTGTTTTTTATTAACGTCCCCTTTTCTCTAAATTGTATAAACAGCATATCTAATAAGCAGAAAAGGTCTTTTAAGGCAGTTGCTTTTAGGAAAAGCATGATATAAGACCAAGATAGTGAAAAAGGTCATAAGGCATGTAAGGAAGCATCAGGAGGGGGTTAGTACAGTCTTCTGTGCATGTGATTTTATGTAACTTTGAATGTGTTATTCAACCTTCCATGCCTCATTTTTTTCGCCATTCATAAAAATGACAATAATTACACTTGCCACCTGTGTGCCTCAAAGAAGAGAGGGAGGATTAATGAAATGTCTGTCAAGGGCTTTGAACTTTCAAGAATAAAGATTTTATTACTCCATAAAGTACAAAGTAGTATCCTAAGCTTGTATTTTTCCTGGCATTTGCCTCGATCTCTGAAGTTCTTTGCACATCATCGGCTACTGAGGCTCACAACGTCCCCGTCTTCTGGTGATTGTCAGAGCTGTTCTAGAGAAATGCCAGGCTGCTGCTGGTTTCTACCCAAAGCTAGGGAGACTTTTTCATTCTGGTCATGGTCTGGTCAATCTGAAATTTTTGTTCCTGTTGCCCATTTCCCTGTGCATATTAAGTTGTTTTGCAGGCCTGATGGGAGCATGGGTAAATGGCAATGTGGGAAACATCAACTCAGACATTCCCAAATGACACATTAATGCAGAGAATATATCATTACAGAGCCAGCTCGGAATGCTACAGACCATCTCTCACTATTGTAAAAGAAAAGTTGGCTTTGCCAAAAGGCAATTGTATAGCTTATAAATATTTTAAAAATAGTTATATTCTACCACCATCTCTGTTTTTAACTTTTTGGTTTTCCTTGAAAGTGGAGCCAGAAATAATCTCTTGACTGTGGAAATCAGAACCTGGATCTTTAAGGTAGTCAATCCTTTCTGCGTTTGCTTGAGGGTACCTTAAATGTCCTTGTTCTAGATCCTCTGATGCTGCAAATCAGCGATGCTTATAAGGATCTCGAGATGGATCAATCCGAGGGTCATGGCCAAACCACAGCAGTGAGTTCCTCCAACTTACTGCCATAGTGATGAAAATGTTGCATAGAAACCTTGATGATTCATGTGGTTCAATCTCTAGCCTTTGAGTCTTCTTTTAGGAAGAGAAAAAAGTGGGGCTCATGATTTGGGGAAACAGCTTTTGAAGCCTAAGAATATCACCTTTTTCCTGACCAAAGTTGTTGCAGTAGGCAGTAATAATTAATTAATTAATGCTATAGTTTTACTGAATGTTATGGACCAAGGAGCACTAGAGAATTCAAGGGAAATATAGGACTTAGTCCAGGTCTCTTTAAAGAGATTCAATGTAATTTGTTAGAAAAGAATCCTTATATATGTGGCATTATACACAAACAAAGTAAAAAAATATATATGTCATTTTAGGCTACTGAGGATGGCACACACAGACTTACACACTTTTCCTTCTAGTCTCTGATTCTTAATATGCTACTCTTTAGTCCTAGATTCCTAAATTTAGCTTAAGGCACTGAGTGCTATTGAAATGTAAATTCCTTGGGGAGGAACTAACAATTTATGTTGTCTTCATTCATTCATTTGCCCCTGAAATGAATTTCTGATCTTCAGAAAAAATCTTTTTCTGGTGTGGATAAGCTTTACTGAAATTAAGGAAGAAGTCCCCTGCAGCCCTGCCCAGGGGTCAGATTTGGGGGAATGTTATGGCTTGGCAAAGTTCTTGTTGCTATATGATTTAATTTATGAATAATCATCTGCTTCATCCTAGTGCTGTTTATCTGATCTGATTTTTGTCCTTGGCCACCAACTCAATTTAATAAATGCCAATAACAAAAATCATATTGGTTGTGATTTAAACATGGTAAAATGTAAACAAGTTGATTATTGAAATTCCAAATAATTTTTCATGTATCTTTGGTAAGATCATTACTTAGCTACAGATTTATCAAAGACATTTTATTTTGGAACAAAAGACACATGTGTTAATTAGAAACATAATTACATGGGGTGTGTGAAATGTGTAAAATCAGACTTTAGATAGCTTTTATTCTTTCTCAGAAGAGATTTAAACAAAATGTATATAATAAAGTACAAGTGAGTATTAATTTTATATGTAACATTTAAAGGGTTAACTACAGTAATAAGAAATGGTAGATGATCTGGGGTTTGGTTGAAGAGAAATAGGAATAAAAATGGTTATTTCATGATTTTTATCCTGTAACTACATCCTATACTACAGACCATCCGAATCTCTCTTTTTATCTCAAAGATGTTTCAGGGATGCTGGGAGACAGTCAAGTGCATTTTGGGGGTATCTCAAAATTCCTATAAGTCATTAATAGACCTTTATTCATCACTTCCATTGACAGACACAGTAAGGTTGTGGGGCTAGAGAGATTGAAGACAGCATCCCTCTTCTTAAAGAGTTTACAGCATAGTGTGAAGATAAGTGACCGGTCAGTCACAATTGAGCATGCTAAGTATCATGACATATATATGCATGGGTGCTTTTAGGCCACTTTTAGAAGACAGATGCCTGGCCTTGCTAAAGATGGTGTGTCAGAGAAGGGGTTCTCTAGACCTCGACTTCTTTAACCTCAAACAGAAGGCGATAATTTGATGGAAAAAATTCTGTGGAGAGGAAACAACCTGTTCAAAGACAAACGTATGAGAGAATGAGATATCTCAAGACTACAGTAGGTAGTGCATGATGCTTGAGGTGTAGGCGAAAACTTGGGGAGTGTCAATCACATTCATATTATAGTGATTGCGTCAGCATCCAGGATGGCTCCAGAGTGAAGCCGAGACTAGAATCAGGCAGGACGATGACGAATTAGTAACCCAGGGGAGGACAAACGGGTCCCTAGGGGGTGCAGCGCTTTGTTCAAGTGTCACATTCACAAAAAGCCTACATTTTTAGGCTTTTGGTGTTATTTCTACTTGAAAAAGTAGAAAGAGTCAGTACATTTTTTATAGGCATGTTAGACTTATTTATTTAATATAAACATTGAAATATATTGCAATTTTCATAACTTTTTGGATGGTTCTTTACTTTTTATTTACAAAAAGGTACAAAAATGGAAGAAGACTATACTTCTCTGGCCCTGCTGTCAGGGATGATGGAGGACACTAATTAGATTTGAGAATAACTAGATTTGAGAGATTCTTAACCCTTCCAGGTGCAGCATCTTGCCCGAGTTTGTACAGTTGGCTCACGGCAAGGCGGTACCTAACTAGACTCCTAGCCCAGTGCTCTTCACAGCTCCATGCCTGTTTGTCCATCCTTTATGTCAGAAAAGCAAATAAACTGTTCTAAGCTTCTCCTACACAATTAGATACAAGTGTTACGATTTGATGCTTAAAACTCTGATAGGAAGAACAGAAAAAAGCAATGTTAGAAGATTGGGGGAGGGGGAATGAGTGCTAAAAAGTAATGGAGCAACGAAATAATGGTGAGTTTCAGTTAGAAAAAGGAATTCAGTACTCAGTGAAGTAGATGAACATTGCAGTAAAGGAATTCTAAGCAGGTAGGCCTCCTTTACTGTTGCACAATCAGGCCTGTGGCACCAGCATGCAGAATGGTCTCCCCTTATCCTTCAACTTCAGCCTTGCCCTTATCTTGTTGAAGACCCTTAACATACTCATATTTCTTAAATTTAAATGAGCATCCTATTACGGGTCTTTATTTTGTAGGTCAGCTTGCAGTGGCAGTTATTTAAATGAGCGAGGCAGACAGCGGAACACATCTAAATTTAGCCACTCGGAGTGGGGAGTCAAGGATCTTAAAAAAAAACTGGCAAATCTCATTGATGGATGCAAACCTTAAGAGTTTATGCAATGATGACACAGATTTTCAAACAGCTAATATTTGGGCACTTGCAGATTAACATTTTGGTAAACTTACAACTTTAAAAGATCTGCCCAGGTTGGATAAATTATTTTCCCATCAGCAGTATTAACCACGGCCACAGCTGAAAAGACAAACAAACCACAAACATCTGAGAAAAAGATGAATAAAGAACACAGGGAGGAGAACTTCTGCAGTTTGCAACCAATAAATACAACTTTCCCTTTCTTCCTACTGGATTGTCTCCAATCATCCTACATTGCTGAACTGACAAGTGGTAAACTTGGATGACCCAGAAGAGGCAAAACACATCCAGCTGTGTATATCTGGCTGTCTGCTATTTCACCTAGTATTTTTGGATGGCAGGACCACTGCCACACTTTTGGATCTATCACTTGTAGTAAGCTAAACGTTTTCCCAGTTTCCTAAAACAGGCAGTGAAAAATGTCTTGAGAAAGATGGAGTTCACAGAGCAGACTTGTAAGTAACTGCTCACTCTCACTAGCATTGCATAAGTGTAAGTTGGAGAATTGGAAATTTTGTTCATCTTATGTATTTGCTTAACTTTGCTGCTCGTGGAAGGAGGAGCTAGCTAATAGTTTTGGAATTCTTTTATAAAATACTTATGTTTGTATAAAGCAGACTTTTATTGCTCTAGAAGGCTTAAAATACAGCAGAGAGCTTTCCCTGCACACTTACCCTATCTGCCTGATATTTGAATGGTGGAGATGTTTGTCCTTCACACTGTATTGCAAGTTCCTGGTGCTCAGGGTCTCTGTCTTGTTCACCTTCTATCAGCCACATCCCAATTCTTCTCATATTCTCAGTTGCTCAGTTGATAATTTGGGGTAAAATTTCATTTAAATTCAATGGGATAGTGTTGTAAACTTCCTCTTTTTTGCGTTTTATGGATTTATAATCCTATAGGAAAGCTAAAAGTATATTCAAATCACTGTACTATATTGCGGTATATGACAAACGCAATAAGTAAAAATGGTAGAGAATACAAAGAAGATAGAACTTATTTCTAGTTGGGGAATCTAGACTGAACCATAGACATTGAGAAAAAAAGCATGTTAACAAGTAAAATGAAAATGAAGAGACAAATGGAGTAAATCGTGTGAGCACAGCCGCAGAGCTGGAGATCTCAGGCTATGTGTGGGAAAAGCTAAGTAAAGTAGTCCCCTGGAGTTGGAGACAATATCGGAATGCGCAGTTGGGAATCCACTTTCAGTGAAAATCAATGGACTTTAATTGAGCATCTACAGTCACTGTTGGGAGAGTTGGCCAAGGCTATGGTGCATCGAAAGCCAAGGATAGCATTTGTGTCGTATCCTGCTGTTCACACATAGCCATGAAAGTCAAACACCTTAGGTTGGCACGTGAGATCTGGTGCCATCTGGCCCACACTCTCCATTTGTATTTTCCATGCCTCTTTTTCATAAACCACAGCCTAATGAATTACTTATAATTTCCTCCATGTGATGCAAGCTTTCCTTTCTTTCTGGCTTTGCTAATGTCTTTCCCAAACAGCTTTCTTATCTCTACTGGTACCTATCTGAATGGTAGTCCCACGTTAGATACCACCTCCTCTTCCAATCCTTTCTTCATTTCCTTCCCAGACCCTACCTTTGGAGCTCATCTAATTCATCCAGAAACTTATTAACAGCAATTATTTTCTAATTTATTTTACAGTTAAGTATGGACATACGTAACCTACCAAATTATAACATTGAGTGAGATCTCTGTCCATTTGTTTTCTGTGTATACCTTTAGAAATTAGAAAAGAGTAATATATATAATGGAAACTCATTAAATATTTGTTGAATGTTTAAATGAATCAGTCAACAGAAAGACTTTGAAACTTAGAAAGTGTGGTATTTTGGATGGTTAACTTGAAAACAAAATTCAATAGCTCAAAGCTCACTATATTATAAAAGCGTGAATGTCTTTTGGTGCATAACTATAATAAAATCACATTGATTAGAAGGTTGGCAGTAGACGGTGGGGATATGGGTGTATTAGAGAATATATTTCTTGAAATGTATTTTATTATTTCCAAGAAGAGTATTTATTTTAAACTACAAAAGGTGTACTAGCAAATTGAAATCAGCTATTAAAACATCTGTTTTACAGATATATATTATTTTCTTCAAATTTTCCAGATATAACACAAATCATGGAAACAACATTTAGGGAATATTTACTGTATTGAATCTTTGGTTACAAACATTACCTCAAACTACATGCTGTGGTTTTTATAATTAAGTTTTGAAAAAATATTTCAAAATTTTATTTGGTAAGATAATATATACTGAGATTTAATGTTCAAAATTCTGAGTTAGTGATACCTTTTTTAATATATGAAAAACCAAGATACAGATAATTGTGTCTTAAATTCTTTTGACACTAAAAAATGACATGAAGTAGACAGAAAATAGGGCTGTATATGTTTTAATAAATTATTTTCTATTTGAAAGGTAAACAACACATCTTGTCATAATATCCTCTTCTGTAGCTTTTAAATTTATTTGTTATACTAACAATACATTTTAAAAAATAATGGAGTCTAAATTAGTTTGAGATTAAAGCATGCCAGTAAATAAATACTGTTGAATAACTGGTTTAATTTCTAATTGAACTGCAAAGGTTTTCATTTTGCAAATTGAGAAGTTAAGCTTACTGTTTTGAAAAGGGAATTAAGTAATGAAAGAATTTTATCCAGAAGCACATGGTGGATGTATTCTAAGTGGAGATGGTCTCTATTACTTCTCCAAATGGTCTGACTGAGATGTAATATGATCAACTATTTTTTCCCCAAATGCGCCTGCCAACAAATCAGGATTAGAAAGAGTATTAGACTAAACACTGAATTAAAAAGAGCACACAGATATTTAGAGTCTGACCTAGAAAAAATATATGAAACCTGATGAGTAGAAAATAATGACTTGCAATCCATTCATATTTCTACTGGTTCCAGTGTAAGGCAATCACAGTTCTTTGAGAGTCTGATAGAAGTACCATTTTCTGACAAAGGAGGGACTTGAACGAATTTTTAACATGAAAAGTATGTAGTAAAAATGAAGTAGCCCTACAGATTATCTTGAATTAGTAATGAGAATAAGGACTTTTATAGAATCTAATATCTACTTATTTGCTAATTGTAAAGTTCCTCCTATTGATCAAGTCAGAAATGAAGTCCTAAATGGATATAAGGGGCCCAAGTAGCTAAATTATTAACTTCAAAATGGGACTATCATAGATTCATCACGTGTATGTTCTGTGTTCCAGAATAGATTATCGACAATTATCATACGACGATGAAATTAGAGTAGATAGTTGGCAAGTAAAATTGTAGAATCTGGCTGTGGTCTTCAGGCTCTTTTAGTTCAGTGGTTTTTGAAAATGTTTTTAGTAATTGAAGTCATCTTTTTCTAGTGGGATCTTATATAAGACCATGATATAAAATGTTAAATAAAATTGAAGTTGTTCTGGTTGAAGCAGCACGGGGAGACTAAATCTAGTCAAATCCCTAATTTTACAGAAGAGATGATTTAGATGAAGAGAAAATTTTAATTTATCAAAGATAATTAATAAGAAAACCATAAATAAAAACATGCATTATTTGATTCCCACTCCAGACACTTTTTTCAGTAAATTGTGATGTATCTAGAGAAGAAATCTGTTAATAGGAAAATTAAGCTATTTAGATTCAACTATGGTGTTTGTTTTCTAGGGCTGCCATAGCAAAATACCATGGACTCAGTAAACAACAGAAATTTATTTTCTCACTGTTCTGAAGGCTTGAAGTCTGAGATAAGGTGTTGGCAGGGTTGGTTTATACTGAGGCCTCTCTCCTTGACTAGGAAACTGCCATCCTCTCTCCCTGTGTCTTCACGCAGTATGTGTGTCTGTGTCCTAAACTCCTTCTCTTGTAAGAACACCCGTCACATTGGATTAGGGCCCCTGCATATCACTGTTGTTGTTGTCTTAGTTACCTCCGTAAATGCCCTGTTTCGAAAAACAGTCACATTCTGAGGTATTGAATATTAGGACTTTGACATATAATTTGGGGGGCTCACAATTCAGCCCATAACAATACTAACCAGCAAATTGATTAATCTTGGATTAATTTACACTTCGTAAAACAGCAAAATAATCCACATAAGATTTGGTGTTGGCCTTTTAACTTGTTAATGTAAATGATGGGCCCGGATATGCTGGTGAGTGACATCATTTGTGAGAGGTGTGGAAAATAACTTGTTACTACTTAATGCAGACTAGCATATTACTAAAAATTATATTTTTATAGACATGTAAGAAAATATAAAATTAAAATGGGTTTGAAGTTTATTCTGTAACCCACTTAGATGTAGTAGATATTTTTTCTTAGGAAAAGAAGGGCATTACAATAGTGCTTGCCAGGGAGCTTCCCAGAGCCTGCAGCCTTTTTCTAGCAGAGTGCGCTACCCATACTGATGTGCCAGGAGTTGTTGTAGTCATTACAACTTACCTCTAATGTGAAAGTGCTTGCTTGATTTGCTTATTTTTTGGAGGGGCAGGAGGGTAACAGCTTTATTGAGAAATCATTGAGATGTAAAAATTGCATATATTATGAAACGATGACCAAATTCTGGATAATTAATATATTTTACCTCTACATAGTTGCTATTTGTGTGTGCGCGCATGTCTCTCTCTGTGTGTGTGTGTGTGTGTGTGTGTGTGTGTGTGGTGAGAAGATTTAATTTATGATCTATTCTCTTAGGAAATTTCAAGTATACAATAGAGTATTTTTACTTTCTAATTTGTAGGAAATTTACTGTTTATTTAGCTATCGTCACTGTGCTGTACATTAGAGCTTCAGAACTTACTCAGCTTGCGTAACTGAAACTTTGTACTCTTTGACCGTCATCCCATTCCTCCTCTTCCCTAGTCCCTGGCAACCACCATTCTACTTACTCTCTGCTTCTATGAGCTTGACTATTTAGATTTTTCATATAAGTGAGACATTACAATAATTCTCTTTCTGTGTCACCTAGAGAAACATCCTCCAGCTCCATCTGTGTTGTTGCAAATGACATGGTTTCATTTTTTTAAAGCTGAGTAAATAATATTTCTTTATACCGTATTATTCTTATCTATCACAGGACATTTAGACTGTTTCTATATCTTGGCTCTCCATATCTTAGCTTGTGCTTCAATGAACCCATATCCATATCTTGATTAATGCTGCAACGAATGTGGGAGTGCAGATATATCCTTTTGATATCTACCCAGAAGTGGGATTGCTGGATCATATGGTAAAAATTATTTTTAATTTTTTTAGGAACCTCCTAATAATTTATATTCCCCCCAACATTGTAAAAGCATCCCCTTTTGCAACATCCTCAATGCTTGTTATCTCTTGTCTTTTTGATATTAGTCATCGTGATAGGTGTGAAGTGATATCTCAATATGTCATTGTGGTTTTGATTTTCATTCCACTGATTATTAGAGATGTTGAGTACCTTTTCATATAACTATCAGCTATTTGAATTACTTTTCTTAAGAATTGCTTATTTTTGGCCATTTTTTTACCTGGGTTATTTGTATTTTTAGTATTGAGTTGCATGAATTCCTTATCTATTTTGGCTATTATCTCCTTATTGGATATATGAGGTACAAATTTTTTTTCCCCATTCCATAGGTTACCTTACATTTTGTTGATTGTTTCCATTATTGTGCAAAAGCTTTTTATCAAAATCCTCATGGCATTTTTTTATAGAAATAGAAAAAATAATACTAAAGATGATATGGAACCACAAAAAACTCTTAGCAATTTTGAACAAGAAGAACAAAGTTGAATAGATCACAAGGGACTTCAAATTATAAATTACAAAACTATAGTAATCAAAGCAGCATGGTACTGTCATAAAACCAGACATATAGACTGATGGAACAGAATACAGAACTAAGAAATAAACCCACACGTTTATTTCAACTGATGTTCCACAAGGGTGTTAAGAACACACAACAGGGAAAGGACAGTCTCTTCAACAAGTGGTGCTGGGAAAACTAGATACTCACATGCAAAAAGAGGAAAAATAAAAATAAAGTCCTGAAGTAAAGCGAAAAAAAAAAAAAGGCCTCCAGTCCCATTCATATTGCTGAAAAAGATAGGATTTCAGTTTTTTATAGCTGAATAATATTCCATTGTATATATATTACCACATTTTCTTTATCATATCTTCTGTTAATGGACATATAGGTTGATTCCATAACTTTCCTGTTGCGAATAGTGGAGTCATAAACAAATGAGTGAAGGTGTCTTTTTTATAAATTGATTTCTTTTTCTTTGGGTAGATACCCAGTAGGGGGATTGCTGAATCATATGGTAGTTCTATTTTTAGTTCTTTGAGAAATCTCCATACTGTGTCCCATAGAGATTACACTAATTTACATTCCCACCCACAGCGTATAAGAGTTCCCTTTTCTTCACATCCTCACCAACATGTGTTATTTTTTTTAATAATATCCATTCTGATTAGTGTAAGATGATATTTCATTGTGTTTTCCATTTGCATTTCTCTGATGATTAGTAGTGTTAAACATTTTTTCATATACTTGTTGATCATCTCAATAGATGCAGAAAAAGCATTCAGCCCCTTTCATGATAAAAACCCTTGAAAAACTAGGCATAGAAGGAACATACCTCAAAGTAATAAAGGCCATATATGAAAAGCACACAGCCAATATCATACTTAATTGGGAAAAGTTGAAAGCATTTCCCCTAGGAATTAACACAAGACAAGGATGCTCACTTTACCACTCTTATTTGACATAGTACTAGAAGTTCTCACCAGAGCAGTCAGGCAAGAGAAAAAAATAAAAGCCTATCCAAATTGTTAAAGAGGGAGTCAAATTATCCCTTTTCACTGATGATATGATCTTGTTTCTAGAAAACTCTGAAGACTCCATAAAAACTCTTAGATCCAATAAATTAATTCAGCAACATTTCAGGATACAAAATTAACCTACAGAAATTGGTGGCATTTCTATACACCAGTAATGATGTAGCAGGGAACCAAATTAAGAGAGCAATCCCATTTACAATAGCTGCCAAAAAAAAAAAAATACAATACCTAGGAATATATTTAACCACCAAGGTGAAAGATCTCTACAAGGAAAACTGCAAAACGTTGGTGAAAGAAATTGTTGCTGACATAAACAAGTGGAGAAACATCTCATGGTCATGGACCAGAAGAATTAATATTGTTTAAATGGCCATACTGTCCAAAGCAATATAGTTCAGTACAATCCCTCTCAGATACCAACATCGTTTTTCATAGAAGTAAAAAAGAACAAAACAATCCTATAGGTCATAAGGAACCAAAAAAGAGCCCCAATATCCAAAGAAATCTTAAGAAATAAAATCTGAAAACACTACATTACCTGACTTTAAATTATACTACAAGGCTGTGGTAACCAAAACAGCATGGTGCTGGTATGAAACTAGACAAATAGATCAATGGAACAGAATAGAGAACCCAGGAAAAAAGCCACATACAGCCCACTGCTATTTGACAAAGTTGACAAGAATATATACTAGTGAAAGGACACCCTTTTGTATAAATGTTGCTGGGAAAATTGGACTGCCCTATGCAGGAGAATGAAACTGGACTCCTATATCTCACCAAATACAAAAGTCAGCTCAAGCTGGAATAAAGACTTGGACATATGACCCGAAACTATAAAAATACTTGAAGAAAACCTAGGGAAATTCTTCTGGACGTTTGTCTAGGCAAAGAATTCATGACAAAACCTCAAAAGCACAGGCAACAAAAACAAAAATAGACAAATGGGACTTAAACTAAAAACTGCTGCACAGCAAGAGAAATAATCAACAGAGTGAACAGACAACCTACAGAGTGGGAGAAAATATTTGCCAAGTATACATCCACCAGGGGACCAATATGCAGAATTTACAAGGAAATAAACCAACTCAACAACAACAAAAAAGACAACCCCATTAAAAAGTGGACTAAGAACATGCATGGGCATTTTTCAAAATAACATTTATTTTTAAATGCTGATGCCATAGGACAGGGATGCACATGTTATCCTCATCTGTCAGATCTGTCATGGCATAGAAAAGGTTAAGAACAAACAAGTAACAGCCCTATGGCTAAAACGTTAATGTCAGGGGGTTGGTCTTTTTTTTGTGCTAGAACGTGTCAGTAAATACAGAGATCCAAACATGTTTTTATTATACCCTATGCCCCATCAGGTTAAAAAAAATTCCCTGCAGCCTAGTTGTTAGACTTCTCTAAGTCAAGATAAAACTCTAAGGATTTTTTAATGCAATAAAATAAGCCCCAGGCACAAAGAAAAGAACACAGTTCCTCATGTGCTGAACTCAACTGCCAGCTACTTTGGATCTTGAAAGCAGCTCAACTAAGAACACCTGATGGGTTGTAGCAGGTGGCAGGTGGCAGAGGGCAATGTAGAGGAGCCTGGAGACTACAGGGATCTAGGCTTTGGCTCCGTTCCAGTAATACCAGGCCAAGTAGGAAGAGACACTCTTAGTGCAATGGCATTGTTATCACCTGTTTCCCAGTGCTTGGTCTGGAAAAGTTATAAACCCTTGCTTTTAAATATATCTGGAAGTCAGGATGTTTGCATTTGCAAATCTGATAAGATCTTTCCTTTCATATATATGTCTTGTTTCTCATTTTTGTTCCAGTTCCTGCTTGAGACTTCCCTTGAGTGGGGTCTCATGATAGGTACTAAGCAATTCAAATTCTTATGTTCCAAAATAAATCAGCTCTCCACTCTCCATTCTAACTACCTTTTACAAGTCAAATTACCCCAGGGCTAGACATTAAGCTAGATATTAAGAGAAAGCTCCCTGAAATAATTTTTACCTTGATGTGAGTGACTAATGAGAAGACTACCTTGACTCTCCAGGGGCACTTGCCTTTCAATAATGGAAATTTGTTAACTCGAGTAAATTGCCAATTAGTGGACAGTGTTATAATAAGAAAAAGTGTAAAGAAATTTTCAGACAGTAAGGGAAATATTTCTGAGAAGGAAAACTTCCTCTATGTCCACTAAGTCTCATTTCTTTTTACTTATACAAGTACTTAAAAATTTTAACTGTAAGTCTCTGGCAATATTATTATAGTGAGATGATCATAAATTTCAGAATTTTCATGGACTCTGGAAATAGCCTCACTGACTGTTTACTTTTGAATTTTGAAAATAGTGTTTATTTTGTCTTATTTTTTGGTGTTATCAAAGTTAAGGAAGAACATTTCATAACTTCCAAATATTTCTCTGTTGAAAAATTTGAGGCCATCTTATATGGAAACGGTATATATAGTGTATACAAAGTTTGGGGTTTTCTGTAATTTGTTAATAATGGCTTAAATGTTTTTGCTTTGTTTTGTTATTGGCACTGTAGTAACACAAAGTAGCAGCACCAAGGGCTTTGAAGCTGGACATCATTACCTAAAATCCAAATTGTACTATTCTCTGCTTGTGGATTTGGGACAAGGTACTTTCTCTTCTCTGTGCCTCTGTTTCTTCCTATGCAATAATAGTATTTACCTTGCAGATTTACTCTGTGCATTAAATCAACGAATGCATGTAAAGTGCTTGTCATAGAACTTGGCACCTTGTAAATGCTCAATAAATGCTACCTATGTTGTTGTTGTTGCTGTTATTTTCTCAATACCTCCTGTATGCTGCCAAAAGCAGACTTCCTTTAACATTCAAAGTCTTAAATACTGAATATATATAATGTCACCCATAGAGAGGATGAATAATCTGGGTCATATAATTACAATAGCTAAAAAAGTGTCAATAATATAGCCATAGGTACTTTCAACTGAATATCAACCTAAACATTACTTCATTTTTCATTTCTTGTTACTATACAAACAGTTTATAAATAAATACACAGTAACCTCAGAGGGAGGCCTGGCATGTCCGGTCTAGGCATAGTGATCTGGGCTGAGGGCTGCTGGCTTTGTGTCAAGAGCAAGCTCCCCCATGCTGATCATTAGTTGCCAGGAAATGCCTTCCTTGTTAGTCATTATTGCCCGAGGATTTTCTAGTGATAGAGTGCTAATATTGTATGAAATGCTATAACTGAAAGACGGGATTAGGAGATTTGTACTGTACTTCATCATTCTATCTGCTTTGAAGTCCACCACTAAAGTGGTCACTTTGTCAAAGAAAAAATATGTGCTATATTTCAAAGAGTTTTTAGTGTAAGTTTAGATTTAGTAGTACAATTAAGTGTAGAAACACGTCAGTGGGACTAGAATGTTAGAGATTTATTCTATCAATGAATGCATTTGTTGAGGGCCTATCTACCTGGCATTCTCCTAGTAAGAATAAGACATGGCCTGTGCCTTCACAGATATTGGACATTTACAATCTTTTTTTTTTTTTGAGACAGAGTCTCACTGTGTTGCCCGGGCTAGAGTGCCGTGGCATCAGCCTAGCTCACAGCAACCTCGAACTCTTGGGCTCAAGCAATCCTTCTGCCTCAGCCTCCCGAGTAGCTGGGACTACAGGCACGTGCCACCATGCCCGGCTAATTTTTTCTATATTTTTAGTTGTCCGATTAATTTCTATTTTTAGTAGAGACGGGGTCTCACTCTTGCTCAGGCTGGTCTCGAACTCCTGAGCTCAATCTGCCCACCTTGGCCTCCCAGAGTGCTAGGATTACAGGCGTGAGCCACCGTGCCCGGCCACATTTACAATCTTATTAGAGTGACAAAACTATGGGGTATAAAACAATGGAAGGCATAGATCTGCTCATGTCATGATTTTGTATTGACATAAACAGTACTAATTTTTAAAAAACATTTTTGGCAAACGAAGTCATCTGAAATTAGACCACGTATTTGAGTGTGCCTAAGCAATTAGCAATGATATTTGAGGACTTGCAACCTTTATTTCAAATGTTCCACTTGAGAGCTAGGATTTCAGCTGTTTATGTCTGCCCAAAGCCACTTGGTAACCAGATATCAAAATAAAAATTGCTAAAGAGCACCTACTAATGATATGAAACTGTTCTCCTAAGAAAACTTTAGAGCAACATGGAAATTACCACACAAAGGCATGAGAGGGACAGCCAAGGGTAGTTGCTTCAGTTACTCTCCATGCAAAACTTTTTACTAGGCGTCACCAGAAATAAAACCTGCCCAATAAACACTACATGAGTGAAGAAAGGGAGAAAGAGGGGAGGAAGGGTTGCAAACATGTTCTGGCTACCTGGGCCCTCCTTCTACCAGGTTCTAGGCAGCAATTTAACCACAGAATTTAGCAGGGAGGGAGCTTGCCCTGCAAGCGTATTATGTTAGCATTGTCGATGCTAACACCTTGTCTTCAAAAAGCCATTGAGAACTTTAAAATGAGCCTGACCTTGGAATTTTCAAACAAATGTTTAAAATTTAAGGTAACTTCTGCAATATCATTGATGACTGATGAACTTAAATCCAATTTTTTTTTTGCAATATTAATGTATTTATTTATTTATTTACTGACTTATTTAATTTCAGCATATTACAGGAGTACAAATGTTTAGGTTACATATATTGCCTTTGCCCTGCCAGAGTCAGAGATTCAAGCATGTCCATCCCTCAGACTGTGTGCACTGCACTCGTTAGGTGTGTTACGTGTGTATATACCCATCTCCTCCCCCCCCCCACCTGCCTGACACCCAATGAATGTTACTACTGTATGTACACAGTAGTGTTGATCAGTTAATACCAATTTGATGGTGAGTACATGTGGTGCTTGTTTTTCCATTCTTGTGATACTTCACTTAGTAAAATGGATTCCAGGTCTATCAGGGATAATATAAGAGGTGCTAGATCACCATTGTTTTTTGTGGTTGAGTAGAGCTCCATGGTATACATATACCACATTTTATTAATCCACTCATGTATTGATGGGCACTTGGGTTGTTTCCACATCTTTGCAATTGTGAATTGTGCTGCTATAAACATTCAAGGGCAGATGTCTTTTTTATAGAATGTCTTTTGTTCTTTTGGGTAGATGCCCAGTAATGGGATTGCTGGATCAAATGGTGGTTCTACTTGTATCTCTTTGAGGTATCTCCATATTACTTTCAACAGATGTTGTATTAGTTTGCAGTCCTACCAACAGTGTACGAGTGTTCCTATCTCTCCACCCATGCCATCATTTGTTGTTTTGGACTTTTTGATAAAAGCCAATCTTACTGGAGTTAAGTAATATCTCATTGTGGTTTTGATTTGCTTTCCCCTGACGATTAGAGATGTTGAGAAATTTTTCATATATTTTTTGGCCATTAGTCTGTATTCTTTCAAAAAGTTTCTGTTCATGTCCTTTGCCCACATTTTAATGTGGTTGTTTGATTTTTTTCTTACTGATTTTCCTGAGTTCTATATAGATTCTAGTTATCAGCCCTTTATCAGATATATAGCATGCAAATATTTTCTCTCATTCTATAGGTTGTCTGTTTGCTCTCATGATCATTTCCTTGGCTTTTAATTATATCAGGTCCCATTTATTTATTTTTGTTGTTTCTGTGATTGCCTTTGGGGTCTTCTTCACAAATTCTTTCCCTAGGCTGATGTCTATAAGAGTTTTTCCAACATTTTCTTCTAGAATTCTTATAGTTTTATGCCTTAGGTTTAAGTCTTTTACCCACTGTGAGTGGATTTTTGTGAGAAGTGAGAGGTGTGGATCCTCTTTCAGTCTTCTACATGTGACTATCTCATTTTCCCAGCACCATTTATTGAATAAGAATTATATTCTCCAGTGTATGTTTTTGTCTGCTTTGTCAAAGATTAGATGGCTATATGAGGATAGTTTTATATCTGGGTTCTCGGTTCTATTCCATTGATCTATATCTCTGTTATTGTGCCAGTACCATGTTGTTTTAGTCACTATACCCCTGTAATATAGCTTGCAGTCTGGTAACTTATGCCTCACAATTTGTTCTTTTTTCTTAAGATTATTTTTGCTACATGGGGTCTTCTCTGGTTCCATAAGAAGCATAGAATTATTTTTTTTCTAGATCTGCAGAAAATGATGTTGGTATTTTAAGAGGGGTTGCATTGAATCTGTAGATCACTTTGGGTAGTATAGATATTTTAACAATGTTGATTCTGCCAACCCATGAGCATGGTATGGTTTTCTACCTGTTTACATCCTCTGCTATTTTCTTCCTCAGTGTTTTATAGTTCTCCCTCTAGAGGTCTTTCAAACAAGATTGTTTCACACCTGAATTTTACCAGACCTACAAAGAAGAACTGGTGCCTATCATGGAGAAATTATTCCACAACATAGAGAAGGAAGGAATCCTCCCCAACACATTTTATGAAGCCAATATCACCCTGATACCAAAACCAGGAAAAGATGCAACAAAAAAAGAAAACTACAGACCAATATCTCTTATGAATATAGATGCAAAAATTCTCAAGAAAATCCTAGCAAACCGAATTCAGGTGCTTATCAAAAAAATAATCCATCATGACCAAGCGGGCTTCATCCCAGAGATGTGGGGATGGTTCAACATATGAAAATCTATAAATGTAATTCACCACATAAATAGAAGCAAAAACAAAGACCATATGATCCTCTCAACAGATGCAGAAAAAGCATTCAATGAAATTCAGCACCCTTTTATGATAAGAACACTTAACAAAATAGGCATAGATGGGACTTACCTAAAATGATACAAGCCATATATGACAAACCCACAGCTAGCATCATAATGAGGAAAAACTGAAAGCATTCCCACTTAGAACTGGGACCAGACAAGGTTGTCCTCTGTCACCACTTCTACTCAACATAGTGCTAGAAGTCCCAGCCAGAGCAATCAGACATGAGAGGCAAGTCAAGGGCATCCAAATGAGGGCAGAAGAGGTCAAACTATTGCTCTTTGCTGATGATATGGTCTTATATATAGAAAACCCCAAAGATTCTGCCATGAGACTACTGGAATTGATAAACAAATTCAGCAAAGTCTCAGGTTATAACATCAATGTACAGAAATCAGTAGCATTCCTATACACCAACAACAGTCAAACTGAGAACCAAATTAAAGACTCAATACTCTTCACAATGGGAACAATTTTTTTTATATTTCTAATGGGCATTTCATTTTGCGTAGTGCATTTTAGGAATATGATTGGACCCCAAACATATTTGATACTCTATTATCACTAGTTGTGTTTTAACAATATATTTATTTCTGTCCAGAAAATATTTTATGATGACCAATCAAAACTGAAATCCTTAGATAATAAAGATGTTTTCTTTTCTTTACGTAGGATATGTATAGTGTCCTAATAATACTTTGATGGATGTGACTCAGCATGTACTGACTGTGATAGCTTTTTGCAAACTTCTTGAACATAGTTGGTAGTGGGGTACAGGAGCAACATAGATAGCTGAATTTTATAAATTAAACATATTTTTCTTGTAATTTCAACTTCCTCTCCAGTTGTTTCAAGGGAAAAAGGAGACGCACATTTCAATTCCCTTCCTTAGCCTCACATTCCAAAGTACTTGTTTCCCAACAGCATAGTAGAAGCAATAATAGTAAGAGGATGAAGGAGAAGTACAGTAGGGCAGATAGACCTAGAATGGCCCCCATGCCTAGGCCCTGTATAAATCTAATTCCTCTGAGTGTAGAAGGGACTTTCTTCTTATCAGTGGAATCTAGAAAAGGTGATGGGTTATCATTCCTGTGATTACGTTATGTTGTAGAAGATTCTGCCTTCTCAGTCTGGTGTGAGAAATTCTCCTTGCTAGGTTGATGGTAAGGAAGCTCACATAGCGAGGAACTGTAGGCAGTCCCTAGAGCTGAGGGCAGCCCCTAGAACCTGAGGGTGGTCTGCAGCTCACAATCAGGTAAAAGCCAGGACTTCAATCATATGGCTGCAAGGAAATGGATTGTGCCAACACCCTCAATGAGCTTGGAAGTGGATTGTTTTCCAGTAGAGCCTGTTGATGAGAATATAGCCTGGCCAACACCTTCGTTGCAGCCTGTGAGACTTAGCAGGGAACCCAGTTAAGCCTTTCACAGACTTCTGATCCACGGACACTTTGAAATAACAAACTTGTGTTTCTTAAGCTGATTTTGTTGTGATTTGTTATACAGTGATAGAAAACAAATACAGAATTTTGGTTTCTGAAAGTTGTTAGAAGGTTCATGGCTTACTCCCACATAACAAAAGACCGGTTAGCAAGAGAAAAGCATAAGAAATGTATTTAATCAAAGTTTTATGTGGCACAGGAAACTTTAGAAATGAAGACTCAAAGGCCCAGGGAAAACTGTATTTTTATGCTTAGGTTTGAAGAATAGACAACTGTGTAGAAATGCGATTGGGCAAAATGGGTATGATTTATTGGTAATAAACTGGGGAAAACTTAGCAAGGCCTGTTCATTCAGATTCTTCTTGTCCTCTCTGTGTAGCATTCCTCCCCCACCTAGGTATAAAGCAGGATCTTTCTGGAGTGAGGGTCTTATGGCCTAATTTCATGGGAGGTAGGTCAGAGAATGACCTCTCTAGGCTTTACGGCTTGCTTTGGAGGAGAGAAATTCTAGTTTCCATGACCTGCTTTGGGGGAGGAAGCGGGAAGGAGAAGGGAGGATGAGAGAGGATCAGAAAGAACTTCTTGCTTCAGAAGCCCTTCCAATTTCCTTCAGTTCAAAGACTCAGCGTGCTAAAGTGCCTTGCTTTGGGTATTGTGCTCTGATCCCCACCCAACAAAGTAGGGTGCTGTTATAACAGATACCTATAATGTAATGGTAGCTTTGGAACTGGTATGTGGGCAGAGGCTGGAAGAATTTTGAGGAGCATGATAGAAAAACCCAATTTGCCTTGAACAGACTGTTCATAGATATCCGGACTTTAAGAATGTTGATAGTGTGGGCTCAGAAGGAAGTGAGGAACCTGTTCTTGGAAACCGGAGGAAGAAAGATCCTTGTTATGTAGTGGCATAAGGCTTAGAGTCTCCTGCAGTTACATGGGAAACAAAACTTGTAAGTGATGAATTTGTATATATAGCTAAGGAGATTTCCAAGCAAAGTAATGAGGGTGCTGCTTGGTTTCTTCTTGCTGCTTAATAAAATGCCAGAGGAGGAAGATAAGTTGAGGGAAGAACTATTAAGCAAAAAGTACCCAGAAGGTGATAATTTGAAAACTCCCAGACTTTCCAGAGGGTAAAAGATGCTAAAATTAGGAGACTTCTTTTCCTGGTAGGAAAGCACGCTTTAGAGAAAAGGCCAAAAATGTGACTGTATAAACTTTTGGCGAAACCTCAGAAAGATAAAAAATCAGAATATTCAGTCATCAGAGACTAAAGATGTGTTTCACAAGTCCTAGCCATAAAACCAGAGGGCCCCTAGGCAGTCGAAGGGAGATGTCCCTTAGACAGCTCAGGAGGAGGCCAATGTACAGAAGGATTTATTTTGAAAAGAATTGTGGATGTGGCTTTTGTCTAAGGGAGTGAACTCTATGAAAAACTGTAGGAGACCCACAAAGTTCTTAAGAAAAGTATTTCAGCAGAAACATTGCTAAGCTTGGACTGGAAGAGAGAGACAGAGAGAAAGTATAAAACTAAAGGAGGCTGTTGGACCCCCAGATTTCCATGGCAGGAATCAGGCTGATAGCTCTTCAGCTGCAAACATGTGCTCTTTTATGAAAAAGCAAAGATGGCTGAGAAGATAGAAGGAACCCCCTGAGTGTAGAGCCAAAAGCCATGGAAGATTATTCTAGGCCATAAAACCTAATCAGGTTACCCTGCTGGAGCTTAACCAGCTGGTTTTCAGAACTGTAATAAAATGGTGACTCCTTTTCACCTTCTATTTTTGCCCTTTTTGAACTGGAGTGTCGATAGCTGTTACCCTACACCTGTCCCACCATTGTATGTTGGATGTGTTGGGGCAGATAACCTGTCTCTAGTTTCACAGGCTCAGAGATGGAGAGGAATTGTGCTGAGAAGCTTGTCTTAAGGGATTACGCCTCATCCACATGTGCACTTGATTTAAAAACAATGAGATTTTTGAATTTTTAGCTGGTATGTGATGGGGAGAGAGTCTTGACCCTTGGGAGTGGTGAATGCATTTTGTATGCGGGAGGGATATGAATTATTGAGTCCAGAGAGCAGGCTATGGCAGACTTCCCCTAAGGCAGTCTCCATGTCGACACCCCATAATCCCCTTCTCCTGAGCGTGGGTGGAACCCGTGACTTTCTTCTAGCCTATAAAAGATGGCAAAAATGATGGAATGTCATGCCTATAATCAAGTTATGTTTTCAGGCAGAGATGATGGACTGTCATTCCTGTGACTAATATTATGTTATCTAAGACTCTATTTTAGCAGACTGGAGTGAGAGATGCCCCTTGATAGCTTTATGAAATAACTGAGGGTGGTCAGCTGATAGACAGCTCAAAGCTGGAATGAACTCTGCCAACAACATGAATGATCTTGGAAACAGATTGTTCTCTAATGAAGATTCTAGATGAGAGTGCAGCATGGTAAATTACCACAAATGTAGCAGTTTTAAACAGCACAGATTTAGTTTCTGTAGGTCAGAGGTCTGACACACCAGGGCTGGATTCTCTACTCAAGGCCTCACAAGACAAAAATTTCAGGTGTAGGCAGGTTTGGTCTTCCAACTGGAGACTCTAGGGAAGAACCTGCTTCCAGCCTCGTTCAGTTGCTGGACAAGTGCAGTTCCTTACAGTTAAAGTACTGAGGTCCACACTTGCTCACTGGTTGTAAACTGGATTCTGCTCTCAGCTTCTAAAGACTGTCCGTATTCCTTATCATGTGGTTCCTTCTGTCTTCAAGTCAGCAATCTTGCATCAAATCCCTCTAATTCTTTGAATTTCTGCCATCAGTGGGGGAAAGATCTCTGTTTTTAAGGGCTCATGTGATATTATATCAGTCCCGCCTAGATAAACTGGATATTTTAAGATCAGCTGTGTCATATAGCGCAGCATTATCATGGAAGAGATATCTCATCACAGCCACAGCTTGCTGGAATTAGAGTGGGACATCTTTGGTGGGGGAGGCATTTTACCAATTCTTTCTACCATGGCAACTTCAGAAAACAGGAAAAATGAATAGTTATTTTCTTTACAGCAAAAAAGGGGTGGGGTGCTTTGGCAATGTTTGTATTTCACATATGAACAGCACATGTGTGTCATTTCCACCTTTGTTCGTTTATTAAGAAAACGGTGTAATTCAGAAATCCTTTCTCTGAGTTCAAAATAATTACAATGTGCATCATTTATTTATACCGGCAAAATTTCTAGTTCATTAGGTTCGTCAGTAATAGACATATTGCTCTTACCATCATGTTCTTTTTTCTTTAGCCTTCTGCTCAGATTAAAATATAACACTCTCTAAGGAGATTCAATTAGATGACAGAGTTGTATAAAATAATTGCTTTCTCTTTCTAAATTTTAAGATAGTGTTCCAAATTGCAAGTGATCTTTTTTTTCCAGTCCAAAAAAATTCACTTTCCCAAATACTCATCCTTTCTTAGCAGTTTCAGTTCCATGGAGCCCGTCCCCTTCACAACTACCCCTACTGATCAGGACCTCCCGTGGGATCATGTGCCCAGAGGGAGGGATCCTCATTCCTTGGCACAAAGGTGCCATCCACTGAGTAATCTGTGTGCTCCAACGATTGAACCTACCCTCAGTGCCACCCCCACTTTTTTTTTAACTCATCCATACACAGGGGGAGCCCCGTTGATAATAGTGGTGAGAACTAGTATTCAAGGGTACTTATTCTATTTCAGGCACTGGAGTAAGTGCACTATTTAACAGTCACCACCCTATGAGTTAAGTGATGTCTTTATCTACATTCTGCAGTAGATGGAAATGAAGCTTAGAGAGATTGAGTAATTTGACCAAGGCCACACAACACATTCTTGGCAGAGCTGGGATTTAAATTTACTGCATTTGATTCCAAAAACATGTGCTCTTATATATCTTACTTTACCCTATCTCTGTTCACTTCCCCATTATGTACATTCTTAAGATTTAAATATGTGGGGTGTGTGTGTGTGTGTGTGTGTGTACAAAGTCTTAGAAAGATTTTACATTCAGTAAGTGAAGAAACCAAGACCCAGATATTTAAAGTAACTTGCTCACATTTGCATTGCTACTTAGAAGAAAGGCCGCAAAGAAAACCCAGATTTCTTTCCACTGTCCTGAGCAAAGGTCAAAGGAGGGGAAGAAGGGAGAAGGAAAAACACAGGGAAAATTGCTAGTACTGGAAAACCAGAATTAAGATCGTGTACTTAACTGCATTAATATTTAATAAAATAATAAAATGTATGCAAACAAAAGAAATTTAAAGTATATACGATTTTCTAATTATCAGTTAGAACAACTATCTGATGGAATCACCTCCTGAACTATTTAGCTTTCTAATTGTTACTAAAGGCAAATTATTTATCAAGTATTTTTGGTTAAACAGTTGCCTCCCAAATAATGACACAGGACTGGGTAATAGAAGAATGCATAAATTTAAATTCTAGGCCCCCAAACATAATTTTCAAAAAGCGAAACCTTCTACTTACAGCTCAGAATTGTTGAAAATACAGCCCCCACCCTTGTGTACCTGAGGGCCCTCTGAACACTGTAGGGGCCTGGCTGGTCACCAAACATACCAGGCAGGTAAACAAATTACTGGATAGCAGAAAAAGATGGACTGCTTCACCCAAGCTTTACGCTGAAATCTTTCTATTAAGTTCTGAATCACTTAGCTCTAAGGTCACCAAGGCCCCTCACAATGTGAGACTAGGAGAAAATGTATTTAATAATTTAATAAATAAGATCTATATATAACATGCTATATACGCTATACACACACACACTCTCTATTTACTACTATGTATATAGTATCTTCAGAATCACATATGTTTCTTAATTAAAGTGAAAAAAATCCTTGGCATATTTAAAATATTTTGAAATTTTTATTACTTTTTTCATTGAATGGATAATCTCTTCTGACTCATTTAGTTAAGTCAGAGAAGTCAATGAGCTATTTATAACTTGTGGTTTCTAGCTGGGCTAGACATAGAAACCACTAATTAAAACACATTCCAGTGTGTATGTAATAGCAGTGACATTCAGAGAAATTAAGTAAATGGTCCACCATTCTTCAGCCAGTAAGTAGTAGAATCAGGACTGGAATTTAGGAGCATCGGAGAAATAAAGTCAGTGAAATTGTCAGTATTCCATACTGCATTCTTACCTCATTAGTTTCTTCAAAAGATTAAATTCATTAACACATACAATGAGCTTAAATTAGTGTTTGATGCATAGTAAGACTTAAAAATGGTTAGCTATTGTTATTATCCTTACATCTGTTTGCCTCCTTGCTCTTTGTAGGCTTGGAAAAGTGAATTCACTACATGTAATGTTTGTCTATTTAACATGTTTTTCCTATAATCCTTGTTTTATTACTGCTGATGCTGTATTATGTAACGTTTAGGTATTCATATTCATTATACACATTAGAAACGTAGATACATATCCATAACTGTTATGTCTTCATTGTAAGGTGCCCCTCATTTGATTACATTTTTAATTCAACCTTCCTGTCATTAGAGTCATGACCCCTACTTTCATTTTGGTGCATCTTCCTGATATGTCTTTATCCATCCTTTTATTTTCCAATTTTGTGATAACGTATGTTTTATGGGTAGCACATGTAAATAGCATGTAGCTTGGATTTGACTTTAAAATAAATTTTTTTATTTTAAAATTGTATTAATAGTTTAGCCAATTTATACCACTATTACATTACCTTAGCCTTTTATTCATTCACCATACTTTATATTATACTTTCTGTTTTTATATATATGTACAATCACAATCAGTGCATGTTCTGTTGATTTGATTAGCTTTGCTCTTATATATTTTTGTTGCTGATTTGGAAAAATTTTAATCTTGTTCTACTGGTTACCAGCACTGACCTCCAGCATCAGTTATAGGTGTGAAGAATTACAAAGCCCATTTGATTATTTTCCCCTTAAAAGTGACCGAATCTTTTTATCTGGATATGATAAGAATTCTTTAATTTTTAAGTCCAGTGATTTTATTAGGATATGCCTCAGTGTTGATCATTTTATGTCATTTTTTTCTCTGACATGGCAGGCCCTTTCATTTCGAGAAAGTATCTGTGAATTATATTTTTGTGCATTTTTTATTTATCGTATTTTTAGTTCTTCTCTTCAGGGATACAAACTATATGTATATGTTGGATCTCTGTTACCAGTATTATATATTTATATTTTCTCTTGAATCTTTTTTCAGTTATGGATCTTTTATATTGTATTTTGCTTGTTTTCATCAGTATTATTCCATATTCATTACCGTATTTTCAGCTAGGTTTATACTCTGTTGTGTTGCTTTCAATATGTCATTCAATTCTGGATAGTTTGATTTTTTTTCTATTCTACTTTCCTGAGCCATATGAGTTCATGTTGTTTTGCTATATCTTCTTTAAACTCTTGTATTTCTTCTTGTTTTCCAATAAAGTTTATTTCATGAAAGGTCTTTTATATTTATTGCATTTCATTTATTATTTTATTATTATTTCTACTTTATGTCTTGCTATCTTCCTTTATTTTTATTCATTGTTTATAGATCCTTAGCTGGTTCCTTTTGTTTTATTTTTTAATTTTAAAAATAAATTTTATTGTGTATATTTCAGATTTACAACATGATATTATGGGATACATATAGATAGTAAAATAATTACTATAGTGAAGCAATTAACATATATATCATCTTACATAATTACTTTTTTGTGACAAGAACAGCTAAAATCCACTTATTTAACAAGAATTCCAAATACAAGTTTATTACCTATACTCTTCATATTGTACATTAGGTCTCCAGACCTGTTCGTCCTACATGTCTGCTAATTTTTAACCTTTTACCTTCATCTCCCCATTTCCTCCCCCAACTTCCTGTCCTATAGTAACCACTGTTTTATTCTCTATCTCTGTATATTTGACTTTTTTTTTTTTGGATTCCACATGAACGAGATCATGTTAAGATTTTTCTGTAGGTATCTGGATTATTTCACTTAGCATAATGTCCTCCAAGTCTGTCTTGCTGTGACAAATGGCAGGATTTCCTTCTTTTTAAAGGCTGAATAATATTCTGCTGTATGTGTATCTATCTATCTATCCATATATATATAAATATAAATATATATATCCATATATATACACACACACACACATTTTCCTTGTACATTCATCGTTAGTGGGTGTTTAGGTTGTTTACATATCCTTGCTATTGTGAATACCACTGCAATGAACATGGGAGTGCGAGTATTTACAAGGTGGCGATTTCATGTCCTTTGGGTACAATGTAGAAGAGGGATTGCTGGGTGATATGGTAGTTCTCTCTTTAATTTTTTTAGGACCCTCCATACTGTTTTCTATAATGGCTGTACCAATCTACATTGCTATCACTAGTACTGGTAACCAGCAGAACAAGATTAAAATTTTTCCAAATCAGCAGCAAAAATATATAAGGGCAAAGCTAATCAGTATGATATTCTCAGTGGGTCTGCCAT